>CM060931.1:652200724-652285724 GCA_030765085.1 Allium cepa | reverse complement strand
TAAAATGAAATGAAGCATTTGGAATTATTTTTCTTTTGAACCGATCAAATATAAAAGATCAAAGGTTGTTTTGAAAATAGTGATAGCCAATGGTCACATTCAGGGAGATATAAATGTTAAATGACTATATAGTTTACGTAGATAAACCGATGATCACAATTAATCCAAAAAAACACGAAACCGGTATCCATACGGTCCGATGTTTTACAGATTCCGTCGCGTAGCAAACTTCAAGACACAAAATTGAATATACCGTAGATATTGACACGATGAGATGATCAAAACGATATACAGATATCAGTGGCATGATTATCCGTACAAAATTCGATAATCGGTTACGAATATGATGCAAATCTGTCGAAAATAAGATAAACGAAGTAATAGCAGTCAAAATTTGGAGAAAAGAAATACAATGCCTCACTCAGAAGATGATCTACAAATTTATTTTATAAAATATTCAGGTTTGGAAAATAATTTATCATCATCAATTATTAACTGATTTGAATTTAAATAAAATTACACAAGAAAAATAAACTTCCATATTTTTGATGAAAATTTACCAATTGTTATGTTTAATTAGACGTAATCCAAATATTAAATTTATATTTCAAAATTATATTATTCAAATTTTCCCAAAAATTCAGTTAATTAAATTAATAAAACCACTGAAATATACGGTCGTTGCACTCTCCCCCACTCAAAACTTTTCATCCTCGAAAAGGAACGAGGTAGAAGAATAGAAACAACCAAAAAGAAAGATAGATTTGAAAAAAAAAATGATTAATTTAAACTATATAAATTTCAATTTCAATTTAATATTCAATAATTGATTTTAAATTCAAGGTATTTCATTAAGTTGATTTAATTTCAATTTATTAATTCCTTCCAATCAAAATTTATTTACTTATCTCATTTATTATTCAATTAACTTATTATTCTATTCATCTCCATTAACATTTTTATAATTAAAATTTAAGTGTATAACATTTATTATGATCACTCAAATTTTATTTATAAAATCATTTTATATTGTATATTATCCAATTACATAGTCAACTTCTGAATAATTAAGGTAAGTTGTATTAAAATGAAATTGGGTATTATACAAATAGAACTTTCCCAATTCAATTTATTTCAAGTTTAAATATTTATTAAAAAATTTGCTTCATTTATAATTGAAATTATTCCTAATAAAATTCAAGAGTTAAATTTCCGATTAACTTCAAACAATGTAGAGATTAATACACACACACACACACACACAATATATTGAAATCAAATCTACATCATATGCTAATATATATATATATATATATATATATATATATATTAAACAAGACATACTTAAGAAATTCAGATCAATTTTTTTTTCAAAGCAAAAGTGTAGCAATGCTACTAAATGGTCTCTCCATTTTGAAACTCGAAAATAAATGTCGATGATGCGGCCGCCATCATCGAAATTATTTTCCAACGAAAAAAGAGAAGAGTGCCGATTTAAACATTTAAAATTCTTTGGAACAATTTCAATTCGAAAATATTTTAAATAATATACCCCTTAAAACTTTGAAACCAAAGTTTGAAATCACCGGAATTTAATTCTCAAATTCTTAATTTAAATCTATTTATATTTCAAACATGGTTTATAAAACAATAACTGAAAATCAAATATTATTAATTAAAACATCCAATTTAATTAACTATTTGATTTCAGAAATTTTCTTATATATATATATAATATATAGTCATGTAAAATTTATTCCATTTACTAAATTTGAAACAAATATTGTGTTAGTTTTCTATGTTCAGGTGTTTTTGAAATCTTAACGATAGTGTTGATGATACAAATCGATCAAAACCCAAATCAATGTCAACAACTCAAACAACACAGTATGTAATATAACATTTTTAATATTAATTTACAAATACACTTCCTCGCTCGACGATACAAGAATGGATTTCAAAGAAAGATAGAGATTCAAAATTGATGGACTCAAATTAAAGAGAATTTTGATTCGAAGATAGGTTCGAAACAAAGATAAGATGATTAAGTAAGAAAATAGAAAGATGGATAAGTTTATATATATCGCGGCCAACCTTAACCGGGTTGACCGTCACTTCAAGAATAAGATCGATGCATAATTCTGAGGAGAATCGACATTCGATCGCAAGAGAGAATTCAGGCATAGCAGGAGATAGATAGTATCGTAAACTGAGGATGCAGAAATCTTCGGTAAATCAGTGCCTATTGTAAAAGGAGTTTCACCCCTTTACAAATCATTCAAAGGTTGGCGAGACCACCGAGTTATTATAGATGTAACAGCCCATAATTTTGTAAATATTTTTAATTAAATTTTATTTGAGAACTTTAATTTTTAAATTATTTAAAATTGAATTTTTGGAATTTTTCCAATGAAATTTGGATTTTTTTTGTAATTTACTTTCCAAATATAATAAAATAAACAATTTCTGAAAATACAAGCTCTAGATCTAATCCATGGCTTCTCCTCTCTTTCTTTCTCCTTTTTTCTTTTATTTTCCTTTGTTTTTCAATGCATAGCTCGGCCTCTCCACCTCCTAGCCGACCTCACCACCATTCCACCACCACAATGCCGACCATCACCACCTCTCCATCACCCCATGCCAAGGCCGTGACTCCTAGATGAAGATAACATCACCCAATCATGTTTTAACCTAGCCAAACCCCTATTTCCTTCACCTTCCTCTTGCCTATTGCCTCGGCCACTCCTCACAAACACCACCTACTTGCTTTGCTTGACTCAAATGCATCCCTAGCCCTGTGCCTTGACCCATGATCTTACCTAGGCCGAGCCAAGCAGACCATAGCCGAACAAAATATTGCCTTCTTCCTTTACCTTTTGCCTTCCTAGGCTTGTAACCTCCACCTCTTCATTTCCCAAGCCTTAACCGAGCTTACATGTCACAGAAATCATCTTGGCCGTGCAATAATGATGTAGCTATATTTAACATGTCTGAACCCCTGTTCTTGCTTTGTAAAGATATATTTAAAATGTTTTATATATTATGTTTGAGTATTTGATGTTGATTTGGGTTTTCGTTCGATTCGTCTGATCAGCGCTTTCGATATGATCTCCAAAACACTTGAACAGAGCAAACCAACAAAATATGGTTTCCAAATTTAGTGATGAAATTCATATTGCATGATTATATGTATATAAGTATAGTTTTCTGAATTTTGTAGTTAATTCAATTGGATGTTGAGAAATAATATTTGACTCTGTATATATATAGCTTGTAACCATTGGCTTTTGTTTCATATATAAATAATCGAATTATAAACATGGCTATAAATTAATTTGGAAATTTAAATGAATTTAAAACAAGAAACTAAGAGTTTAATTTCCAATGGTTTCAAACTTTGTGTTTAAGGTTTGAAAGGGTGTATTATTTAAAGTATTTCAAGTAGAAATTGTTTCAAAGAATTTTATTTTGTAAATCAGTGCTCTTTTCTTTGTCGCTTGAGAATAATTTCGGTGATGACTGTAGCATCATCGACATTCATTTTCGAGTTTCGAAGTGAAGAAACCATTCTATAGTTTAGCTACAGTCTTGCTTTGGAGAATTAATTTGATTAGGATTCCTAAATATGACTTGATTTATAATATATGTAACATATGATTTAAGATCTGATTTGATATATATTATGTATATATAATTATTTATCCCTAAAATAATTCGAAGTTAATCGGAAATCTAATTCTTAAACTTTGCCTTAAAGGATAATGTCAGTTATAAAATGAAATCAAAATTTTGAATAAATATTTAAGCTTGGATAATTGAATTAAGGAAATTTTATTTATATAATAATAAATTGCATTCTAATATAACTTACCAAAATCATTCAGAAGTTGAATATGTAATTGGATAATATACAATATAAAAAGGATTTTATAAATAAAATTTGTGTGTTTATAATAAATGTTATACACTTAAACTTTAGTTATAAAAGATTAATACAGGTAAATAGAATGAAAGATTAATTGAATAATTTATAGTATAAAACGATTTTAAGGGAATTTATAAATAAATTGGAGTAGTTATAATAAAATTTAAATAGACTTAATGTATGTGATTAGATATAGTAAGTGGAATAAAGTTAATAATGATTTTGAATAAAGAAGAATTAAATTTGTTGAAAAATTGTAAGTATAATAAATGATTTTCAAATCCATGATTTTAGAAATTGTTAATTAATGATAATTGGATAATAAGATAACGAATTTGGGAATAGTTAATATTGATTTAACTTAAATAAAACAAAAAGAATAAAAGCTAGTGTTGAATATAAATAAATTTAAATTAAATTTTATATGGTTTTAAATAAATTGTTTAACTTTGTTTTTCCAACCTATTTTATATCTGGTCGTTCTATTCTCCTAGCCTTCCTTTTCGGGGACGAAAAGTTTTGAGTGAGGGAAGAGTGTAACAACCCAAAATTTTGTAAATATTTTTAATTAAATTTTATTTGAGAACTTTAATTTTTAAATTATTTAAAATTGAATTTTTGCAATTTTCCAATGAAATTTGAATTTTTGTTTGTAATTTCCTTTCCAAATATAATAAAATAAACAATTTCTGAAAAATTACATTTTGGTCAAACTTTGACTTTTATTTGAAAATTTTAAATTTTTTAAAATTCTTACATTTTTATTTGAAGTTGGATATAAATTTTTTATTGGTTCTGCTTTTCGTTTCGTGAAATTTCGATTTATACTTTTAGATTTGGATAAATTACAGCGTTTTACACGCTATAAATTTCTGTACTTTTACTATATGTGTATATATATATATATATATATATATATATATAACATATTTTTCCTATATCCATCTCTATTTATCTTTCTATTTTTATTTTTTCTAGACAGTCATGTTTATTTATTGGACTGTTACTTGTTTATATCTTTTATTTATGGCTTGAAAAAAAAAATCAAAGGACATACGTTACATTATCTTAATTGCTTGCTTTTTAAATTGCCTACTCTTTATTTCTTTTAGCCGTTTCCGCCATTGTTTAGCCGTGCATTACTCCATCAAATCACATAAAAATCTTCTCAATATCTCACTACCTCATTGGCCTCTTCTGATTGAAAGATTTTACAACAAGTTTCTTTTATTAAATAGGAAATAAATCCCATTCATTCACTAGCCTCTTTATTTCTTGCCGTTTCTTTCTTTTGGTCGTGTATTTCCTTTAACCTAGCTGCCATATAATTTGTAATTCACGTACAAAGAAAACATCTCATCTCCGATTCATTTGCGTTCAAAAAAAACAAGCTCTAGATCTAATCCATGGCTTCTCCTCTTTCTTTCTCCTTTTTTCTTTTATTTTCTTTTGTTTTTCAATGCATAGCTCGGCCTCTCCACCTCCTAGCCAACCTCACCACCACTCCACCACCACCTTGCCGACCATCACCACCTCTCCATCACCCCATGACAAGGCCGTGACTCCTAGATGAAGACAACATCACCCAATCATGTTTTAACCTAGCCAAACCCCTATTTACTTCACCTTCCTCTTGCCTATTGCCTCGGCCACTCCTCACAAACACCACCTACTTGCTTTGCTTGACTCAAATGCATCCCTAGCCGTGTGCCTTGACCCATGATCTTACCTAGGCCGAGCCAAGAAGACCATAGCGAACCAAACAATGCCTTATTCCTTGACCTTTTGCCTTCATATGGCTTGTAACCTCCACCTCTTCATTTCCCAAGCCTTTACTGAGCCTACATGTCATATAAATCATCTTGGCCGTGCAATAATGATGTAGCCAAGATTGATATTAAGATAAGTTATGTCATTTATCTCAAATTTTTTCATTGTTTCAATCTATATTCTTTGTATTGAATCATATTCTTATTTATGTAATATTTGTTTGCATACAAGAGTTGGATCTGACTATTCATCCATTAAAAATCTTGTTCATGCCTTGTCGTGCTTTTCGAAGTTCCAGTGGTGTGCTTTGAATTGATTCTAGCTTTAAAAAGGTGAGCTATTCACTCTAGACATTACGTACTTATATAATTGTGGAATGATGACAAGTGAATATGTAAATCTGATATGTTATGTTCATACTTGCCTGTGATATGTCTATATGATGTTAAATGCTATTTATATATCTGTTACATCATCTGTTATGATATTATATGCTATTCTGTTATTTCATTTCCTGTTTATCACACTGCAAGTTTTCTATCACTATGGGTTGAAATGATACATACCCGAACGGACATTAGAATAAGAAAAAATCATTATGAGCTAAAATGATAGGATCGAGTGATTTTTATTGATTTTTATGGTATTTATTTTACTTGGGATTGCGGGTTTGAAATGATAGAACCCGGATTTTTTTTCTAATTACGGTTGAAATGATACATATCCGCATCACTTGACCTAGGTTAGAAAATATTATACAAGCCCATGGTTATTTTTTTTAAATAACATTTTCCTAAAAATTTATTAAGTATTTTTAAATAATATTTTCCTAATTTTTTTTAAGTATTTTAAGTTTTATAAATATATGAAATTTTGACTTGAAATTTGATTTAATGCTTTAATTATAAAGGTGTATTGGTTTTTCTATAAGTTAAATTTTTATAAGTTAATAATTAGTTTTAAGTTGAATTAAAGATCTTTATTGATGATAAATAACTTAATAATTGAATTTGATTAAATTTGGAATCTTAAATCTAACCTAGAAATTTTAATAAAGGTTATTTCCTAAAATGGATGTGGTATAATGAATAATGTATTTTGAATTGATAAAATGAAATATTGCTTTAAATAGGCCTTTTGTAATAAAATTTATTTGAATTGAAATCATAGTTAATTGATAACTAAACGAATAGATTTATAAAGAGAATTTTTTTTGGCAAGGCCGACGGGGTTAGATGGTCCCCGACCATTTTATTGCAGCGCCATCAGAACAACATACAGACAGTAAAACAAAAGAAAAACGAGGGAAACAAAGCGCTACAAACACGACTGGAAACAAGCACAAAACAGAAAAGAAAAAAACAAATACAAGGCAGCACATGAGAATACTCAGGGATTGAAAGCTTGAATAATCCCAGGGTCAAAAGAGAACTGCATCGCACGTAAGTCACTTCTTATTTCATGCAATACCCAATGCAGAAGCACACTGCCTCGCTTCATATTCACACAATCAAACACCCTAACATTTCGCTCAGTCCAAACCACCATTATGAAACACTTCAAGACAGCAGTAGTTAACTTCTTCAACACCTGTTTACACCCTGTGTTACTGTGGATATGCTTCCATTCATCCATATTATTATTAGCAACCGAATTACTGCAGAGCTTGTTCTTTACAACAGACCACATCACAGCGATCACCGAGCATTCGAAAAACAGGTGCTCAACAGTTTCCGGTTATTCCATACAAAATGAACAGTAAATGTTAACGTTCATACCCGTAGCAACGAGCTTGGCTCTCGTTAGAATGGCACGATTAAGAACTTTCCAAAGCAACAAATTTTCACGCGATCTACTATCCTTATTCCATGTGCGTCTCCACCACTTCCACTCTGGCAGGAAACTGTTCTTCATCAAGAACTCGTAAGCTTCCCCAAATTTGAATTTACCCTTCTTCTCCCCCTAGACAAGTTCATCAGATGACGAGTTGATAGGAACGAAATGTCTAATCATTCTCCAGTATAGTTGTATTCTCGGATTAGAAGAGAATAGACTAAACCGATGACTATCCAGAACCACATCCTTGACCTTAGCCATAGGGTGAATACCAGATTGCATCATTTCACCATGAGTTAATTGTCTTCTGAGAATCAGACCCTTAATAAGCCAAGGATCATCCCAGAAACTAGTGTTGTATATTGGATTGGAATTTATACGAATGATAGGAAGAAAAGTCTCCTTGAGTTTGAAGATACACTGCCATGTCCAGCTTAGATTTTGCGGCTTCTGCATATTCCAAAGCCTTCTACCTTTGATAACATTTCTTCGAGACCACGCAGCCCAGAGACTGGTGGAGCAATTAAAAAAGTGTCAATATGTTTAGCAAACGCAGCTTGGTTCCATTGAGATATGTTGAAGCCGAGCCCACCTTTATTCAAGGGACATTCAACTCTAGAGAATTTAATAGGAGCAATATATCTACCAGAGGTTTTTCCCGTCCAAAGAAAGTTCATAAAAGCACTGCGTAACATTTTTACAAGTTTACAAGGAAGAACAAAGGTTCTTGCCCAATACACCTGCATAGCAAAGAGCACGGACTTGATTAAAGTGAGCCTACCAGCTTGACTAAGCTTCCTAGCAGTCCAACATTCAAGTTTAGAAGCAATCTTGTCATACAAGGGGAGGCATTGCAAGGTAGTAATTCGCGATGAAGCAAGGGGAAGCCCTAAATAGGATATAATATTGTAGTTAGGGGAAAGACCAGAGACTTGTGAAATTTCAGCTATTTGTTTTAAACTGACTCCAATAATTTTGATGTCAGATTTGAGCATGTTAACCTTTAGACCCGTCATAACATAAAACTGTTCAAGGGTTAACATAATATTCGTAATAGTGTTGATGTCAGGAGAACAGAATAAGATTAAGTCATCAGCAAACATGAGAGATGAGATTTGTGGATCTTTGCAAGCGTGATGAAGAGAAAAACCACCATTACTGATAAGTTTATTTATCATTCCTGTCAGCAGTTCCATCACGATAATGAAGATATACGCAGAAATAGGGTCCCCCTGCCGTATCCCTTGCTTACTACCAAAGAAACCAGCATTAGTGCCATTAATAATAACAGAAAAGTTTGTAGTAGCAATACATTCGTAGATCCACGTAATAAAGTGCGGTGGGAAGTTCATGTAACCCATAATTCTCACTATATTGTCCCAGTGAACCATATCAAAAGCCTTCATGATGTCAAGTTTAAGCATAGCTTTAGGAGTAGATTGCTTCCTGTTGTACCCTTTGAGTAATTCATGAGACAGCAGGATATGGTCCAGGATAAAGAGAATTTGATTATTATATAAACTATGATAAAATGTTCTTTTGTGAAATGTTATGTTGTGAAAATAAATGGTTATGATTTTCAAATGGAAAAGTGCATCTTGAATAATGACTTAACTTGATAATTGGAAATTAGGTTTTTCAATAAAATTATTAGGTTAAGTAAATGAATGAAAACTTAGTTTTATTTATGAAGTGGGTAAATTTAAAATAAAATGTTAAGCTATTTGTTAAAGTAGAGTTAGGGAAGAATGCACTTTTGACTTAACAAATGAATTTTAATTTAAATTGGATATTTATTAATAAAATGTTATTTTATTAAAATTTATAAACTAGGTAATATGGATAGAATATTTTCAGGAACGAGGAAATCATAATAATTTTTGTTGTTTTTAGTCATAAGTATATTGCTCTGTTGTGCAACAGATTCATGAATTTTATCCAAATAACTTTTTTTGAAAAGTGGAATAAGTTTAATAGGTTAAAAAATGAGAAAAGTGACGATATACTGTTTTAAAGGGTATAACAGAAATTATAGTGGTTCAGAAATGATGTGGTCTAATGAATTATGGCTTGGAATATATTAAAGATACCTATAACAGCATTTCTGAAGTGCTGTAATTTCTGAGAATTTGAACTAGGTGCTGAAATTACTAAGTAAACCTATAACAACACTTTTGAAGTGCTGTAGTTTTTGAAAATTTGAACTAGGTGCTGAAATTGCTGAATAAACCTATAACAACACTTCTTAAGTGCTGCAGTTTCTGAATTTGAACTATGTTTCGATATATACTAAATATATCTACCGCAGCACTTTATAGTGCTGCAGTTTGAAATTTTCAGTGCCTTGAAATGTTGAAATTGAACTAATGAACATAGAAATTGCTGAAATTCTGGAAATTTAATAATTGATTTGGAAGGCTAAGTACTTCATATTCAAATGGTTTAAATGATGATTATTTTAAACGTGTTATGATTTCTAAGTATTATGAATTTCAAAAGAATAACATTTCCAAAGTATTGTGACTTTAGGTAGTATAAATTCCAAATGATAAAATTTCCAAATTGTTAGGGTTTCAACGTATTATGGTTTCAAAGTGTTTGGTTTCAAAGTTGTTATAACTCGAAAGTAATATGATTTTGGAAATGAATTTATTGGAAATTTTATTTAATTAAGAATTGTCTTCATATCTATTAATTTGAAACTTGCTAAAATTAAAGATTTAAGAATATGACTTTATAAAGTGGCTTGGTTTAAGATAATTTAAAGGAATATTTCAAGTTAAATAGATTGAAGGAAACATTCAGTGATTTGGAAATGTGGATTTTATTTAAATGATATATTGATTTGGTTTTGAAACAAAATAATATAGTATTTAGTTTTGAAAATGGATATTATTTTGGAAAGTAATAGTATTTGATTTTAAATGGTTTTAGAATAGAAAGGCTTTTGAATTAAATATCCATGGGTAATAATAACGATTGGTTGTTAAAGAGACTGGGATCGGAAGTTGTCATACTCTCTGCCAACTCCGAAAACCATTTTAACAACCATGTACGCGGTGGAGATTCCAAATTGAAGTAGGATGGTGGCGGCGTTTCTTTGAGGTATATACGTGGACCCAACTCCGGTGAGTTGGCATAATGTAGATAAAACAGGAGCAATCTCGGGCCAAGGAGGTAGCCCCTCTTATCGGACACACTCCTTCGACATTATATTTTGACTTTGAGATTGATTTGATGGCCACTTTTGATTTTTGATTTGGGGTTGTGGCTCGAGGTGGGCGGTAGTAGCTGCTACACGTTACCACCAGTCCGTGTGTGTAATTGGTATATCTACCATGGCATTGCCTTGTTGTGCCGTGTCACCTACCCTAGCGAGCCTTGTACGAGTTTGGTTTTCTCCCGTAACCTGTGGAGCATTTAGGGTTGTCTCTCAATCTGGAGATGCGCTGATACTGAATAGACTACTGGGACTATTATTGTGTTAAGGGGGAGATTGGGTAACTCCTTAACACTATTTAAAAGTAAGTTTAGTTTACGGTAGACATTATTATAATAGCGAAATATTACTACATAGTAAATGGTTTAATGGATCCTTAGAGGATGGGCGGTCCTAAGCATCCTTTAAGTTACTTGTACATTTATATTATAGTTCACTTGAGTTGGTTTACATTGTATTAGTATGTATGTCCTGACTCGAGTGTTTTGTGTTTTGCTTTATGCTCGGGTTAAATTGAGTGATACAACATTTGTGACACACCTTCGGAGTTGGAGCTTTGCTTGAAGATCCATCTATCTTTTTCTTTTCAGTCATCCAGTTGATTCCAGTTATCCAGTTGTTTCCAGTGTTGTATTCAGCTTTGTACTTGATTATCATCTTATTACTTCTATTGTATCTTGTTTGACTCTGATGTGTTTATATAGTAGCTTCATGAACTACTATCTCTGTGCTTCCGTTGCATTATATTACTCTGTGATTCTGTGATTTATTTATTTACTATATATTATGTGTTTTGCCAAATTTTAAATTACAATTCGGTATTTTGAACAATTCAAGTCCGACATTTGTGGATGCGAATGGTTGAAAATATCGGGTCGTTACATTTGGTATCAAAGCTTTGGCTCTAGGCAGAAAACTTAGCATATATGGTAAATTTATTTACAGAATCACTTTCGTTCAAGCTTGAATCTCTTCCTTTTTGACTCTGTCTCCTTTGAATTTTGGAACATTCCCTCGGTTCCGAAACCCATTCTTATCCCTCACTATTCGTCTTCTATTGATTCTGGAGTATCTCATAACTCCACTTCGAATGATCTTTTTAATGAGTTGGCAGTCTTGCCAATTTTCGAATGATTTATAAAGGGGTGAAACTCCTTTACAATAGTATTGACACACCATAGATTTATATATCCTCGGTTTAGATGCTAGTATCTCTTGTTGTACCGAATTCTATCTCTTGAGATCGAATGTAGATTTTCCTTAGAATTCTACATCGATCTAATCCTTAAAGTCACGGTTGACCTGGTTAAGGTTGCCCGTGATTTATATAAGCTTATCCATTTTGCTTGTTCGGTTAGTTAATCATCTTATCTTTTGTTCCAACTTATCCTCAAATCAAAATTTTCTTTGTTTTGAGTTAATCAAATTTGAACCCCTGTTCTTGCTTTGTAAAGCTATATTTAAAACGTTTTATATATCATGTTTGAGTTGTTGATGTTGATTTGGGTTTTCGTTCAATTCATCTGATCAGCGCTTTCGATAGGATCTCCAAAACACTTGAACAGAGCAAACCAACAAAATATGGTTTCCAAATTTAGTGATGAAATAAATTTTGCATAATTATATGTATATAAGTATAATTTTCTGAATTTTGATAGTTAATTTAATTGGATGTTGAGAAATAATATTTGACTCTGTATATATAGCTTGTAACCATTGGCTTTTGTTTCATATATAAATAATCGAATTGTAAACATGGCAATAAATTAATTCGAAAATTTAAATGAATTTAAAACAAGAAACTAAGAGTTTAATTTCCAATGGTTTCAAACTTTGTGTTTAAGGTTTAAAGGGTGTATTATTTAAAGTATTTCAAGTAGAAATTGTTTCAAGGAATTTTATTTTGTAAATCAATGCTCTTTTCTTTGTCGCTGGAGAATAATTTCGACGATGACTGCAGCATCATCAACATTCATTTTCGAGTTTCGAAGTGAAAGGACCATTCTGTAGTTTAGCTATAGTCTTGCTTTGGAGAATTAATTTGATTTGGATTCCTAAATATGACTTGATTTATAATATATGTAACATATGCTTTAAAATCTGATTTGATATATATTATGTATATATAATTATTAATCCCTAAAATAGTTCAAAGTTAATCGGAAATCTAATTCTTAAACTTTGCCTTAAAGGATAATGTCAATTATAAAATGAAAACAAAATTTTGAATAAATATTTAAGCTTGGATAATTGAATTAAGGAAATTTTATTTGTATAATACTCAATTGCATTCCAATATAACTTACCTAAATCATTCAGAAGTTGAATATGTAATTGGATAATATAAAATGTAAAAAGGATTTTATAAATAAAATTTGAGTGTTCATAATAAATGTTATACACTTAAATTTTAGTTATAAAAGATTAATAGAGGTAAATAGAATGAAAGGTTAATTGAATAATTTACAGGATAAAACGATGTTAAGGGAAGTCATAAATAAATTGGAGTAGTTATAATAAAATTTAAATACATTTAGCGTATGAGATTAGACATATTAAGTGGAATAAAGTTAATAATGATTTTGAATAAAGAAGAATTAAGTTTATTGAAAAATTATAAGTATAATAAATGATTTTCAAATCCATGATTTTAGAAATTGTTAATTAAAGATAATTGGATAATAAGATAACGAATTTGGTAATAGTTAATATTGATTTAACTTAAGTAAAACCAAAAGGATAAAAGCAAGTGTTGAATATAAATAAATTTAAATTAAATTTTATATGGTTTTAAACAAATTGTTTAATTTTGTTTTTCCAATATATTTCATATCTGGTCGTTCTATTCTCCTACCTCCTTCTTTTTCGGGGACGAAAAGTTTTGAGCGAAGGGAGAGTGTAACAGCCCATAATTTTGTAAATATTTTTAATTAAATTTTATTTGAGAACTTCAATTTTTAAATTATTTAAAATTGAATTTTTGGAATTTTCCAATGAAATTTGAATTTTTGTTTGTAATTTCCTTTCCAAATATAATTAAATAAACAATTTCTGAAAATTTACATTTTGGTCAAACTTTGACATTTATTTAAAAAATTTAATTTTTAATTTTTTTAAATTCTAACATTTTTAATCGAAGCTGGATATAAATTTTATATTGGTTCTGCTTTTCGTTTCTTGAAATTCCGATTTATACTTTTAGATTTGGATAAATTACAGCGTTTTTCACGCAATAAATTTCTATACTTTTATTATATATATATATATATATATATTATATTTTTCCTATATCCATCTTTATTTTATCTTTCTATTTTTATTTTGACTAGACAGTCATGTTTATTTATTGAATTGTTGCTTGTTTATATCTTTTATTTATGGCTTGAAAAAAATCAAAGGACATACGTTATATTGTCTTAATTGCTTGCCTTTTTAAATTGCCTATTCTTTATTTCTTTTAGCCATTTCCGCCATTGTTTGGCCGTGCATTACTCTATCAAATCAGATGAAAATCTTCTCAATATCTCACTTCCTCATTGGCCACTTCTGATTGAAAGATTTTACAGCAAGTTTCTTTTATTAAATAGGAAATAAATCTCATTCATTCACTAGCCTCTTTATTTCTTGCCGTTTCTTTCTTTTGGCCATGTATTTTCTTTAACCTAGACACCATATCATTTGTAATTCGCGTACAAAGAAAACATCTCATCTCCGATTCATTTGCGTTCAAAGTACAAGCTCTAGATCTAATCCATGGCTTCTCCTCTCTTTCTTTCTCCTTTTTCTTTTTTTTCTTTTGTTTTTCAATGCATAGCTCGGCCTCTCCACCTCCTAGCCAACCTCACCACCACTCCACAACCACCATGCCGACCATCACCACCTCTCCATCAGCCCATGCCAAGGCCGTGACTCCTAGATGAAGACAACATCACCCAATCATGTTTTAACCTAGCCACACTCCTATTTCCTTCACCTTCCTCTTGCCTACTGCCTAGGCCACTCCTCACAAACACCACCTTCTTGCTTTGTTTGACTCAAATGCATCCCTAGCCGTGTGCCTTGACCCATGATCTTACCTAGGCCGAGCCAAGAAGATCATAGCCGAACCAAATATTGCCTTATTCCTTGACCTTTTGCCTTCCTATGGCTTGTAACCTCCACCTCTTCATTTCCCAAGAGTTAACCAAGCCTACATGTCATAGAAATCATCTTGGCCATGCAATAATGATGTAGCCAAGTCCACTTGACCATGGCCGAGCCACTTGATTGATGTTAAGGCAAGTTATGTCATTTATCTCAAATCTTTTCATTGTTTCAATCTATATAATTTGTATTGAATCATATTCTTATGTATATAATATTTGTTTGCAAACAAGCATTGGATCTGACTGTTCATCCACTAAAAATCTTGTTTGTGCCTTGTCGTGCTTTTTGAAGTTCCAGTGGTGTGCTTTGAATTGATTCTAGCTTTAAAAAGGTGAGCTATTCACTCTAAACATTACGTACTTATATAATTATGGAATGATGACAAGTGAATTTGTTAAACTGATATGTTATGTTCATACCTGCCTGTGGTATGTTTGTATGATGTTAAATGATGTTTATATATCTGTTACATCATCTGTTATGGTATTATAAGCTATTCTGTTATTTTATTTCCTGCTTATCACACTGCAAGTTCCCTATCACTATGGGTTGAAATGATACGTACCCGAACGGATATTAGAATAAGAAAAAATCATTATAAGCTAAAATGATAGGCTCGAGTGATTTTTATGGTATTTATTTTACTTGGGACTGCAGGTTTGAAATGATAGAATCCGATTTTTTTTAAATTACGGATTGAAATGATACATATCTGTATCACTTGACCTAGGTTAGAAAATATTATACAAGCCCATTGTTATATTTTTTAAATAATATTTCCCTAAAAATTTATTAAATATTTTTAAATAATATTTCCCTAAATTTTTTGTAAGTATTTTGAGTTTTATAAATATATGAAATTTTGACTTAAAATTTGATTTAATGCTTTAATTATAAAGGTGTATTGGTTTTTCTATAAGTTAAATTTTTATAAATTAATAATTGGTTTTAAGTTGAATTAAAAATCTTTAGTAGTGATAAATAATTTAATAATTGTATTTGATTAAATTTGGAATCTTAAATCTAACCTAGAAATTTTAATAAAGGTTATTTCATGAAATGGACATATTTCGTATAATGAATAATGTATTTTGAATTGAAAAAATGAAATACTGCTTTAAGTAGGCCTTTTGTAATAAAATTTATTTGACTTGAAGTCATAGTTTATTGATAACTAAACGAATAGATTTATAAAGAGAATTTGATTATTATATTAACTTTGATAAAATGTTCTTTTATGAAATGTTATGTTGTGCAAATAAATGGTTGTGATTTTAAAATGGAAAAATGTATCTTGAATAATGAATTAAGTTGATAATTGGAAATTGTGCTTTTAAATAAAATTATTAGGTTAAGTAAATAAATGAAAACTTAGTTTTATTTGTGAAGTGGATAAATTTAAAATAAAATGTTAAGCTATTTGTTAAAGTAGAGTTAGGGAAGAATGTACTTTTGACTTAACAAATGAATTTTAATTTAAACTGGGTATTTGTTAATAAAATGTTATTTTATAAACATTTATAAGTTAGGTAATATCCAAATAATTTTTTTTGAAAAGTGGAATAAGTTTGATAGGTTAAAAAAAGAGAAAAGTGAAGATATATTGTTTTAAAGGGTATAACTGAAATTATAGCGTTTAGAAATGTTGTGATTTAATAAACTATGGCTTGGAATATACTAAAGGTACCTATAACAGCATTTCTGAAGTGTTGTAATTTCTGTGAATTTGAACTAGGTGCTGAAATTTTTAAGTAAACCTATAATAGCACTTCTGAAGTGTTGCAGTTTCTGAAAATTTGAACTAGGTTCTAAAATTGCTAAATAAACCTATAACAGCACTACTAAAGTGTTGCAGTTTTTGAATTTGAACTATGTTTTGATATATACTAAATATATCTACCGCAACACTTTATAAGTGCTGCAGTTTGAAATTTTCAATGCCTTGAAATGTTGAAATTGAAATAATGAACTTAGAAATTGCTGAAATTCTGGAAATTTAATAATTGATTTGGAAGGCTAAGTACTTCATATTCAAATGGTTTAAATGATGATTATTTTAAAGGTGTTATGATTTCTAAGTATTATGAATTTCAAAAGAATAACATTTCCAAAGTATTGTGATTTTAGGTGGTATAAATTCCGAATGATAACATTTCTAAATTGTTAGGATTTCAACGTATCATGGTTTCAATTTGGTTCAAGAGTTGTTATAACTCGAAAGTAATATGATTTTGGAAATGAATTTATTGGAAATTGTATTTAATTAAGAATTGTCTTTATATCTATTAATTTGAAACTTGTTGAAAATTAAAGATTTAAGAATATGACTTTATAAAGTGGTTTGGTTTAAGATAATTTAAAGGAATATTTCAAGTTAAATAGGTTGAAGGAAATATTCAGTGATTTGAAAATGTGGGTTTTATTTAAATGATATATTGATTTGGTTTTGAAATGAAATAATATAGTATTTAGTTTTGAAAATAGATGTTATTTTGGAAAGTAATAGTATTTGATTTTAAATGGTTTTGGAATAGAAGGTTTTTGAAATAAATATCCATGGGTAATAATAACGATTGGTTATTAAAGAGGCCGGGATCGGAAGTTGTCATACTCTCTGCCAACTCCGAAAACCACTTTAACAACTGTGTACACGTTGGAGGTTCCAGAATGAAGTAGGATGGTGGCGGCGTTTATTTGAGGTATATACGTGGATCCGACTCACGTGAGTTGGCATAAGGGGGCTAAAACAGGAGCGATCTCGGGCCAAGGAGGTAGCCACTCTTATCGGACACACTCCTTCGATATTATATTCCGACATTGAGATTGATTTGGTGGCCACTTTTGATTTTTGATTTGGGGTGTAGCTCGAGGTGGGTGGTAGTAGCTGCTATGCGTTACCACCAGCCCTGTGCGTAATTGGTATATCTATCCTGGCATTGCCTTGTTATGCCATGTCACCTACCTTAGCGAGTCTTGTACGAGTTTGGTTTTCTCCCGTAGCCCGTGGAGTATTTACGGTAGTCTCCCAATCTGAAGATGCGCTGATACTGGTTGGACTACTGGGACTATTATTGTGTTAAGGGGGAGATTGGGCAACTCCTTAACGCTATTTAAAAGTAAGTTTATTTTACTGTAGACATTATTATAATAGCAAAATATTACTACATAGTAAATAGTTTAACGGATCCTTAGAGGATGGGCGGACCCAAGCATCCTTTAAGTTACTTGTACATTTATTTATAGTTCACTTGAGTTGGTTTACATTGTATAAGTATGTATGTGTTGACCCGAGTGTTTTGTATTTTGCCTTACGCTCGGGTCAGACTGAGTGATACAACATTTGTGATTCACCTTCGGAGTTGGAGCTTTGCTTGAAGATCCAACTATCTTTTCATTTCAGTCATCCGGTTGATTCCAGTTATCCAGTTGTTTCCAGTGTTGTATTCGGCTTTGTACTTGATTATCATCTTGTTACTTCTGTTGTATCTTGTTTAACTCTTATGTATTTATATAGTAGCTTCTTGAACTACTATCTCTTTGCTTTCACTGCATTATATTACTCTGTCTGTGATTCTGTGATTTATTTATTTACTTTATATTCTACGTTTTACCAAATTTTAAATTACAATTTGGTATTTTGAACAGTTCAAGTTCGACATTTGTGGATGCGAATGGTTGAAAATATTGGGTCGTTACAATAGAGATCTTTCGAAGTGGAGTTATTGGATACTCCAAAATCAATAAACTCGAATAGGGAGAGATAAGGATGGATTTTGGAACCGTGGGAAACGTTCCAAAATTCAAAGGAAATTCGAATCAAAGCGTAAAAATTTCAAGCTCGAACGAAAGTGATTCTGTAATTAAATCTACTACATACGCTAAGTTTTGCCTAAAACCAATGCTCTGATACCAATGTAACAGACTGATATTTTCATCCATTCGCATCCACACATGGTGGATTTGAATTTCTCAAAATACAAGATTGTTAATTTATATTTGGAAAAACTTAGCATATACAGTAAATAAATAAATCACAGAATCACAGACACAGAATAATATATAATATTTAGTAGAAATAAAAGAATAGTAGTTCATGAAGCTACTATATATATATATATATATATATAACAGGGTGAAATAAGATGCAACAGAAATCTCAAATACATTAGTCAAATATAAGATCAGAATACATCACTAGAATCAATTGAATAACTGCAAAGCTGAAAAGATGTAGATGGATCTCCAAACAAAGCTCCAACTCCAAAGGTGAGTCTCAAAAGCTGTATCACTCAGTCTGACCCGAGCGTAAAACAAAAAATTCGAGTCAGGATTAACATTCTTATATCAATAAATCCAACTCAGGTGAAATAATAACCGAAATAGAAGTAACTCAAAGGATGTTCGGGATAACCATTCTCTAAGGATCCTTTAAACTCTTTACTATGTTGCAATCTACGCTACTATAATAATGTCTATCGTAAAATAAACTATTAAAATAACATCAAAGCGTTACCCATATCCCCCTTAACACATTTTATAGTGCCAGTAGTCCATATAGTACCGTAATACCTCTAGATCGGGAGGCTACCAGAGGATACTCTATAGGTACGACACAAATCAAACTCGTATAAGGCGCGCTAGGGTAGGTGACACGGTACAACTAGGCAATGCCAGGGTAGATATATCAATTACACTTCTGGGCTGGTGGTAACGCATAGCAACCACTATCTCCTACATCGAGCCACACTCCCAAATCAAAAAATCAAAAGTGACCACCAAATCAATCACAAAGTCAGAATATAGTATCGAAGGAGTGTGTCCGATTGGAGGAGCTACCTCACTTGGCCCGTCAATTGCTCCTGTTTTAGCCACCTTATGCCAACTCATGGGAGTCGGATCCACGTATATACCTCATATAGGATCGTCGCCACCATCCTACTTCATTCTAGAATCTCCACCGCGTACACGGTTGTTAGTGGTTTTCGGTATTTGCAGAGAGTATGACAATATCTGATCCTGGTCTTTTTAACAACCAATCGTTGTTATAACACCGCGGTCATTTCGAAATTTTTATACTTCAAAACCAAAATATCATTACTATTTCAAAACCATATTAATACGATATCATTTCCATTTTAAAACCAAATACGATATCATTTTCATTTCAAATATATCCTTTTCCAAAATCATAGCACTTTCAAAGTTATAACACTTCGAAACCAAAACATTTGAAATTATAACACTTTGGAAATCAAAATTTAGAAATCATAATACTTTGAAATCATAATACTTCCCACTTAACCGGTTTAGATATTAAAATAGTATATATAATAAAATAGTTTACAAGTAAATTAGTTTATATAATATAGTTATAATTAATATAGTTTATATTAAAATAGTTTATATTAAAAATAGTTTATATTAAAAATAGTTTATATTTAATTTGTTTATATTAAAAATAGTTTATACTAAAATTGTTTATATTAAAAATAGTTTATATTAAAAATGATTTATATTAAATTAATTTATAAAGTAAGATATAAAATAGTTTTAAATATAATTTAAAAATACTTTATATACTAAAATAGCCTCCTAAAATTTCATAAATCAATTCCAAATCAACTCGAATTCCAAAATTCAAATTTATTCCAATCTTAACCATCAATTTCAATTCAACTCAGTTTCTCAATAAACCATTTCAATTTATATCGATTTCAAAAACAGATTTGAACAACAAAATAAACCATTTCAATTTCAATATGTTTCAAAGCTTTAAGTATTCATCATTTTAAAAACTAAATTTGACAATTTCATATATATATATATATATATATATATAACAAATTCACTTTACTATTATTTAGTTTTGAAATATTTACATAATCACTCCAATAACATTTAAATAAACTTTAAATTACAAATTTACTAAATATTCTTTTAATTTATTTAAATTTGAAATATTCCTTTAATCACCTTAAACCAAAATCAAGTTATAAAATCATACCCTTTAAAAATCTCAAATTTAACAAATTAAACAAATTCTTAATTAAATACCATTTCAAATCAATTTCAAATCTATCTTCTCGAACTTAATTTATAAATGATAATAAAAAATTATTTTTAAAATATAATCTTTAAATAAATAATTAGACATATTATAAATTTATTTGTATACTATATCTATTTAAATATTTTAAAAATGGTAAATTATAAATAAGTTCTTAAAATTTATAAATTTACTCATTACTATAAAATTTTCGAAACATATAATCTAAAAAAATACAAATTTTGAACTTTATAAAATATATTTATATATAACATCTTAAAATCAATATTTATTAACCATAAATTTCTTTTCCAAAACCGTAGAAATCTTTTTCAAAATATTGATATATAGACAAGCGGTGTCTGTATATAATTTTCTATCCTATGGTCAAGTGATACGGATATTAATCATTTCAATCCTCAATTTAAATATAAATATGGGCATACATTATTTCAACCCGCAATCCCAAATTCTATTCAAATGAAAATCGCTTGGGTTTATCATTTCAACCCATAACGATTTTCTCATATTCTACAGATCGTTCGGGTGTGCATCATTTCAACCCATAGGGAATTCTATACTAACGAGGAACTTGCAGAGTGATAACGGATATGATAGTAATATAACAAGCATATATCATCAATATAAATAATAGATAATGGTGTCAGATATCATACGTGAACAGATACAGATAATGACATATATATATAGCAATGTAAATAACTAACAGCAGCATATTTCAATTGTCGTTTCTATTGAAATCAAATTTAATAAATATAAGAACGTTAATCATGAGTGATTGTTCACCTTCCAAGGCTAGAGAAGATAGACAACACAATCAGCAACGAATTCCAAAGTAAAGCTAGATTGGCCATCGTGCTTTGTTGGACAAGGCAGCAGGGAGTATGGAGGAGAGGGATGAAGGCCATCATGAGGTAAGGAGGAGTCGCTGCCGTGCCCCATTGCCCGAAGGCCTGAGGTTTGGTTGCGGCTGGGTTTTAGTAGCTGGCCGAGAGGCATGAGGCAAGACGGTGGCCAGGCAGGCGCATGGGCGGTCACTAGAGGCAAGTGGAGGAGTGACAGAGAGGAGGGAAGGTTCGGTAGTAGAAAGTGATCGCAGCAATGTTTTTGGTGTGAGGAAGCGAAGAAAATTGAACAGGCCGTAAAACAAACGAACAATTTGAAATTATTTTTCTTTTGAACCGATGAAATATAAAGATCAAAGGTTTTTTTGAAAATAGTGAAAGCCAATGGTCATATTCAAGGAGTTATAAATGTTAAATGACTATACAGTTCACGTAGATAAACCGATGATCACAAGTAAACCAAAAAAACACGGAACCGGTATCGATACGGTCCGACGTTTTACAGATTCCGCCGCGTACCAGACTTCAAAACACAGAATTGAATATACCGTAGAGATCAATACAATGAGATGATCAAAACGGTATACAGATATCAGTAGTACGATCATCCAGACAAAATTCAATAATCGGCACCGAATATGCTGCAAATCCATCGAAAATAAGATAAATGGAGACATAGCGGTCAAAATTTAGAGAAAAGGAATATAATGTCTCACTTAGAAGATGATTTACAAATTTATTTTATAAAATTCAGCTTTGGAAAATAATTTTTTATCATCAATTATTAACTGATTTGAATTTAAATAAGATTACACAAGAAAAATAAACTTTTATATTTTCTGATGAAAATTTACCAATTGTTATGTTTATAAAAAAACGTAATCCATACATTAAATTTATATTTCAAAATTATATTATTTAAAAATTTTCAAAAATTCAGTTAATTAAATTAATAAAACCACTAAAATTTATGGGTCGTTATGCTAATGTTCGGATCCTGAAATCCGTCAAGGTCTGCGAGTCTAGTAGAAATCTGCCTCACACGCTGCGCGTCCTACCTACTCGACCAACCCTACGGCCGCCGTGATTGTGGCGACCGCCTTCCTCTACACCTCCGCTCTGATTCTTGAGATTTTCGACGGCGAACAGCAAATCTTCTATGCTTGGCCAATCCTGCGCATACAAGATGACATTTTTCTCCTTGCCGCTCCTACATGTGCCGTCGAAACTGCTGCTACTGCCTTCTCCATGCATGAACATGTTGGCAAAAATTTTAAGAAATTTGGACATATTTTCGAGCGTGTATCTCAAACATTGCCTTTAATTTGGCTAAAATGGTCGGATTTGAGTCTTTGTGGTGGAAAATAGGGTCGGTAATGGTTGTTTTCGTGCTCTCAGCTGAGTGAAAATGGTGGAGGAAGTGAGGCGAGTCAAAATGAAGGTGGCAGCTGTAAACTAGGGTTATAGTTTATAACGGCAAAGTGTTTTTCGTTATAAACTTATAACGGCAAACTCTTTGCCTTTATAACCTCTTTTCCAAACTAGTCCGCGGCTTCTTCGCCTTTCCTGCTTGCGCCGTCCGTTCGATGAGTGAGAATGGAGTCAACAGAACAGGTTGTTGGTTATGATCTTAGTGCTTTATCAAAGCCAAAACTTTATTCTCAAACTTCGTGGTTCTGACGTATGTCAACCTATTAGTGAGATTAATTGAAAATATTGTTGTTGATTTTATTAACTTGATGTACAACAGTGTGTCATTTCAAAAAGTCTTTGATATGTTAATCTGATATGATTTGTAGGTAATAATTCATTGTTTTAATGCCCTAAAATGTGAGTTCCCGTTGTTTGATTGTGCTTCCATTATATTTAACTGACTGTTCACGTAATAAAAAAATTTCACATCAAACTAATAGGTCGGATGCTAGACATTCAACCATTTATTTGTTCTACAAATCTTTTGGATTTAAATTTTGTACATCGTACATGGATTGTAAATTTATTGGAATAGTTGCTTTGTAGGAAAAAAAATTGCTACATAATAAAAATGTTTGTATCTTTTACTGGAAATGTAGCACTACATACTGTTGATAGTACTTACCCTGATTTAAATAAGAATATAGCGAATTAAGTATACATTCGAGATAGGCCTAGTCTATATCAGCACAAACCAATAATTATGTTGAGCTGATCAATTCACACGTGCTAACGGTGCTTGGTGGCAGTATGAAGAGTCAATTAAGCATGCAATTCATCATTCGTGTTTCTGATCAAATGAAGATTTGCACAATTTATACCCAATAGATTTCTCAAATAGTAACAAAATTTTAGGTTTTTGAATCTTGAGTTCTCTCTTATACATTAACTAATGTGAACCCGTGCTTCGTACACGGGCTATAGCTATATTTATTTTTGTAATTGTTGTTGAACCTTTGTGATATTGTAGAACTATCAACAATTAAATTGACTATTTCTCACTTCTTGACAGATGCATAAAATATTATCCAAAAGGTGATTTTGTTCAGCAATTGTTTTAGCAGAAATGTCAAATTATGTTCTAATCAATGCAATAAAATAAATGTAACAATTTTTTATGCACATAAAAGTAGCATAAAGGAAAGGATATACCATGCATGTTATTAACAAAGATCCTTCAAATAAATCAAGCAAATCAACCAATGAATCAAGTTACAGTATTAAGTCCCATATAAAGAAAATTATTATTTACGGTACTGTTTTTTAATCTAAAGCAAAATATTTTGTTTACAAAATTCTATTTTAGTCACGTGGATATAAATATCTAATTTTATCATTTACCTCTAAAAAGGTTAATGTTAGATTGATGGTTGCTTACTAAAATGGAATGAAAAAGGCAAAAGCTTAGATCACAGACAAAAATGTAATGCATTATACTATACTATATTACACAAAATGAGCAACCTTTCTAGACAACTTAGCTTCATTCTTTATTACAAAATCATATAATCGAAGTACATACCATTGTAAACCAATATCTACCCGTATAGCAATTAATACGTTATTAATCTAATGAAGCTCATATAGTCTAATGTGTTATTACAACAAAGCTACAACTTTTTCAATGTGTAAGAAATATGTCAATCTTAAATATAAATCATAAAAGTAGGAACAATATTTTGCACAGATGTGTTTATATTTTTCTAAACAGATACTAAGTATATCAGTGAGTTTCAGTTCCAAGATCTATGGTGCAACAATCATAATATTAATCACCATCCATTACTGTTATTATTTAATAAAATCATTGTTCTATTAGCATATCAATAAGTTTAACCCCTCCTTTATAATACAGTTAGGAGTTCAAAGGAAAAGTAGGGAAAGTAAGTTTTAATGTTGTATGAGATTACTTATACCAGAAGTTGTATCTTTGGGAAATAGGACATCGAGAGATATAAATGCAACTTTTGATATGAGTGTCACTTTTAGCATTCAATAGAGCTACTAGCCATGTTTAAATTACGTCGCATTTAATGCAAACAAATCATTAGCTTAACCTCATAAATTAATATGATTCGGTAATATCATTTTAGAGCATGTACCAAAAAATTATAAACTAATTTTTGAGGCAGCGCCATCTTCTATCTGATGATGTCTGTAGTATGCCTATATACTACTAAGGATAAACTTTGTCAATACTATAACATCTGGGACTTCTTCAGTCCGATGATGTCAAAATTAAGAATAATGCTTTCAAACCCGTTTTTTCATCAGTCAGCTCAACTTACTTGAACACTGAAGAAGTTTTGTGATCAAACAAAAGTTTATTACAACCTGATACAACATTTCACTAATTGAAAACGTGATCATTTAAAGAAATGGTTGAAGATTAGTACTAATAAAATCAAATTTTATTATACTAAGCTCATAAATTATGGGAAAAGTTTTAAAGCCTCCATCCAAACTTTTTGTGGGTTCAACTTTTGCTATGCAAAAAAGTAGAATTAGATTGCTCACTTTCTAAAGAACAGTTTGTCCATTTGCATAAGATGGTAGGTGCATATGGTCTCACCAAATATTTAATTATGGTACTTTACACTAATATGTTAATATAAAAATTTATTTCTCTTAGTATGTTGTTAAATGTTAAACCATTGAATTCAAGAGTTTGGACAAAGTACGAAAAGTAAAATCAATTTGCTAAGAGTCCTCAAAAGTTAATTTCAACTAATATAAGTTTGCAATTGTAACTAAAGAAAAAGATAGACTTAACAATAAAGAGAACCAAAAGAATTATATTCTCACCTACAATTACATAAATTTAGAGATCAATGATCTAGCTTTCTAGAATCGGTGTAAATGGAGTAGTATGAAGTTTAACCAACAACCACATTGTAAAAGGTATTATTTACTTACCTCTATGTAATTAAAGGGTTCCAAATTCTTTATTCTGTGAATAACACCATTTCATTCATAATTTGTCAATTGATTTGCAACCAGTTATATGCCATTGAATCATATGCAATTCCAAAATTTCCTAATTCCAAATTTTAACCACTGCCAAAAATTTATAAAAATGAATGGGATGCATCGAATGCATACTAAAATATTGGTATAAATAAAACATGCCATATAAATGGAGATTTCATATGAAAATTTAGTTTGTGAAATACAATAAATATCAATTTATCTTATATTGAAAACTAATATATAATTTTTGAAAATAATATACTCCTGATTTCAAGTCCCAAGTGGCCATGTCGGCAGTTTCAAGAATCCAATATAACTATGAATTTAATATTAAACGAATTATAAGTTTATGTATTGTAAATACTATATCCCAATAAAGTTAAAATTACTGAAAGGTCATAGACTAAACAAAACCTTGATCCCAAATAAAATGAGTACAAAAAATCCAATCCATTCATATTTGCATGATGATATTCGTTGTTTCATATCCAATAGATATTGTACCTGCTCCATTTATGCTTGCCTCGGACGATAACACACCTTTGTGATATTCATTACTGCAATTACCCTACATATAAATTAGAGCAAACATATTTTCAACTATTCAAGTTATATTACTTTAAGATGCACCGTCATTTAATGTCATATATGATCAATGCTTAATGACGTGTTAAATATAAGTATAATGCACGAAAATAGGCAAAAGAAATCTATGCCTACAAATTAACTACCTTACATTCATTGTCCACTGCCACATCATTATTAGTTTTGAATGCTATGGCAATAAACTAAGTTGCATATATCTTTATATGAATTTATTTATTGTTATTTCTATACCTTTTAGTGGACAGTTTGAAAATTGAAACCTCACATGAAATAAGAATACTTAAAAAATAATAAAAAACTATAGAAAATGTGATTGTTGGATTATGATTTCATTTACAACAGTAAAATAATAGAAATCAAAGCAGTTAGTTTATATATGATATTATGATTTAATCTGGTCTGGTCAAATTTTATATCAAGATAGTTAGATGACATTAGGGCATCAAAGTAATAAAATAATCAAAATTCAAAAATATGAATTTTGCATTAAAATATTAAAAGAATTAATTTCATCATTTTTAATAAATCAATGATAGCTCACAAATTTATCATTAAAGTTGATATTTATTAGTTCTTTGAGTTGGTTAATTGATGAAACAAATATAGTATTAGTAGTTTATACCGATATGATAATGAAATATTCATATAGTTAGCTATTAATTTACATAATCAATTAAAATAATTACAGCTAGTGGAATATAATGGTGGTAACCTTTACACTATTATGTAGTAATTACATTTAGTTTAAATTTATGAAAAAGTGATGCATAGAATTTACGATTCTTCACTCTACAAATTAATAAAAATATATGTCGTGTTAATAGTTAATGTCACTATAATTATTAATTTCGTATATGGTTAGATTTAAAAAAACATAATCATTGAAAAATTTATTGTTAATTGAATATGATGGTGATCTATGTTATAAGTATGAATAATAATATTTCACATGATTACAGCCATATTTCTATAAAGATGCAGTTTCCATAACAGTGCTTTTATGTAATTATAATTGTTAAACAATTTCATAGTATGCTATTTACTGAAAATCATCTTGTAATAATATTTATTGAAAGAACCAACATATTTTTAATAGTTTACAGAAAAGCTAACATACTAACACATATTTAACATATATAAATTATTCAAAAAAGAAGAAATAATTCATATTAATTATCAATAAATTTCCAAGTCTTTCTTAATAATACTCCTAGATGTTACTACCACTGGTTTTATTGCATTAGGAGCAACCAAAAATAATTGCAACTTTAAGTTCTCCTAATAACCTTTAGAAAATTATATTGTTTAGTAATCTATAAAAATAGGTTTAGAAAAAATGAAATGGGCATTTAATGAATGCACTGATGATTGCTAGTTAATAGCATGTAATTAAATTGAACACAAATGATCCGATGGCTATGTCCATTACAAATAGCATTCCATTGTGTATTCAATGTAATAATACATTTGTCAATAGATAATACTAAAACAGAAAGAAATCATTTAGTGACACTGTCCGTTTATGTTCTTTAACAAATAATGTTTCATTGTGTTACTTAATGAAATAACATTTACTATCAGTTTCTTGAACACCCAATATCTTTTTATAAAAAAAATTAACAATGAACTCAACTAATAATAGGAAAACCCAGTATCTCTATATAAACTATAACCAAACTAAATAGAAGCTTGAAAATGACACTAATACAAATATAGTAATATTTATTTCTACTCGTTGAAGCATGTTTTAGAAAAAGTGTTATTCATAGTTATTTTATTTACATTATTATAGGGCATAGTTAAAATGTTAAAAGTTGAGAGTCCCATATGAGGATAAAGCACCGGTTACTTTAGAATGTCTATTATGCATTTTTTTAGTTGTATATACATGACTGGACTCCTACTCATTACTGTGGGAACTGTTCTAGAATTCCTTCCTAAATATAATTACATAAATTCTCCTCATGATAAACATGAGAGTTTACAACAAAATGGAGGTGAGAATGACAATCAAGTGCTTCCACAAAAGACGGCTTTGGTTTTAAGTTATCATGCATTATGTCCCATTTTTCTTTTTCCCATGCAATACAATAGCTTGTTGATTGAATCTAATGAAGTAATGCTTAAAGTTTAACATCGTAAAAAGATCTATATAAAAAAACATTTCTAATCGACTAAATTACATTATATGATATATAAAGGACTCATGAAACTGAAATCAAAAAATAGCCTAAGATAAATCATAAACGTAGTATTTACATATAAAACTGTACCTTATCATTGACTAATCATCCTTCTATACATATACAGAATTACAGATTACAGAATGACCTAAAACAAATCATCATCGTGATATTCTAAATCAAAAGACTTTTGCATCCTTCCCATGACTCTTTAAAATAATGGAAAAAATTATAAACCAAAGCCAACAAAAACAAAGAAAGCTGTTATATTCACCAAAAAAGTTGGAATAAAAACTGAAAACCAAGAAAATAATTGGTAGTGGTAAGGGAAAAAGGCTCAACCTAATAGTAGTAAGTATATACACCAGAAAGCATGCAAATGTCGAAGAATGGAACAATTACGTTAAATTCAAAAGCTGCAAGATGAATACCCAAATTAGATATACAAAAATATAATTACTTTATGAGAAAATAAAAAAGCGTTGAAGAAACCTACTAAATTTCCCATCCCATTTCGGCTAAAAAGAGAAATATCCTTGTTTGGATATATGGTTACTAAGGTAGTTTATACTTTAAAAATAAGAAAGCTTGATTAATCAATTTTCTTCTTATTATCTATATAGAGTATAGATTATAGAGAATATATAATTCTCTAACAATTACGTATCAGCAGTAAACATGGATTACTTCTTCCCATTCTCCTACCGATACACTTGAGTTGAACCAAGCTTTCGATTGATATCTGATAGCATATTTGTAAAAATAGAGTGAAATATCATTACATTGTCATATATTGTGCATCATTTTATTATCATCCAACGAACAAAGAGAGCGTAAATAAATACAGTGTCGTTAAAACATCCCAAGTACAATATTGGTAGTGTGCACCCCTTTTTTGAAAATGCATTCATTGGATTATAACAGTTAAAAAATGCATAAATGATAATTTTGAATAAAATAAAAAAACAATATTATAGAAATTGTTAATGGACAGTACTTCTATTCACAAAAATATGATAGATGATGTAGTACAAGGAAGAATGCATGGAAATTTATAGTAGCATACTAGAAAACTATATCATATCCATCAAATTTAAATCAAATTTTAATGTGATCATCTATTAGCATAAGGTAAAAATTAGTTTTAAAATGTCAGATGCTGAAATAAAATTAATCAATCTAAAATAAAATGCAATATAAAATATGTCGTCTTTAATAGTTTTATTAATGCATGGCTTAATATAGAATAAATCTTTAACTTTGACATGTAACTATTACTTTAAAGTACATCGACGAAATTTCTAATTATGAGAAAATTGCTACTGCTTTCCTTTAATGTTTCTTACGGTTGTTTTCTTTCGCTAACAAATTCGTATATTCATTTTGATTTCAGATTTATAAGCTCATAGTTGTAAAGATCTTATTGTTATTCGAATGATGTTTGAATAGGGATTGGCAACGAACAATTCCATTTTGTACTATAAAAAAACCTATCTTTACTTCAACTATACTTGCACCTGCCTTACTTGATATAGCAGCAGTCACACAATAAGTGCCTAAAAAGGTTATTTGTGTAGGTATAAATAAATACATATTAATTTTGAATAATTAAAGATATCTTATAAAATGGTATAGTCAAGAAGTTGAAGGTAAATGGTGGTACTCGAAACAAAGTTATAGTCCATTCTTTTGAATGCCTCGTATTATAATGTCTTATAGTTGTAGTGCGCATCCATAATATCATTTGGTGAAACTTATTCAAATAATTTTATTCATTTAGATGTTTATTGTAATGGCCTGGTATTTCGAATCTTTCAAATCGACAATCATCAACACATGTCAGACTTGAATTTCTCCAAATAGTTAATTTATATTAGGAAAAACTTAGCATATGCAGTAAATAAATCAATCACAGAATCATAGATACAGGGTAATATAACAGTAAATAGCAGAATGGATAAATAGTAGTTCATGAAGCTACTACAGAATATCAGAGTTTAAACCAAAAAAAACAAAAATTTCAAATACAAAGTAGTCTCGAATACAAAAGCAACTGACAAGTCTGAACATAACAACTAGAAATAATTGCAAAGCTAAATAGATAAAAGGCAAATCTTCAAGCAAAGCTCCAAGCTCCAAAGGTGAGTCTCAAATGCTGCGACGCTTGGTCTGACCCGAGCATAAAGAAAAACACAAAATACACGAGTTAGGATTAACATTCTTATACCTTTAGGTTAAACTCAAGTGAAATACTAATAACTTAAAGGATGTTTGGGATTTATATCCTCTAAGGATCCTTTAAACTATCTACATACATAGTACAATACGCTATGTAGATTATGTCTATAGTAAAGTAAACAATTAAAACAGCGTTAAGGCATTACCCATATCCTCCTTAACACATTCTTATATATTCCTGTAATCTATACAATACCGTAATTCCTTCATAAACTAAAGGGCTATCAAAGGGTACTCCATGGGCACGGTACAAACCAAACCTGCAGAAGGCACGATAAGGCATGTGATAAGGCATGCAAAGCAATACCTAGGGTAGGATACTACCATTTTGCGGACCCGGTGTAAGACTCCACACCCCTTAGTATATCCGAAAGGACACACAAGAAGGCGTGGTGCGTTGTAGGTATAAACTAAAACTAGCAGAGACTAAGATTCACAAGACATAAATATGTTAAAAACTGCAAAAATAATTTAAATACTAATTTATTTAGAATAGACGTCGTAATTTCTTTAAAACCAAATGAGTCGCCAAATACCAAATACATCATGTGTCAAAATACCATAACATATGTCTTATGAAATCAAAGAAAACCATAGTCTCAAAAATCAGAGTACAACTATTCTCCAACATGTGCCAGTACGAATAAAGAACAAAAATCTGAAATAAAAGAAGTGGAAGTACATAGTGGAACATCCTTTAAAGCAACCTCCAAGCAACTACAACCTACTTTCCTCTTCCTTGATTGCTTGTGGGAGGAAAAGGGGAAAAATGGAGGAGTAGGTCAGACTAAAAGTTTGGTGAATGATAGTAACTACTAGAAATTTTAAGCAAAGTAAAAGTAATAGACTTTACAACGGTTCTAGTATATAAAAAGAAATAAAGGAAATAGGTGTAACGCCCCACCCCGAGACTCACCTTAGTAAAGAGAATTAACAAGTAATTCTGTCAACTAAAGAGGAGAATAAGATTGGTTAAAGCGACCATCAATAATTTTAGCTTAAACATCTACTAAATACGTTGATAAATGCAATATAATTTTTCTTTTCTACTCAAGTGGATCAGTATACCCAGTAAATGCTTAATCCAAAACTATAGGTGGCTAATGGATCTATCAGAACAAAAATACAATAACTGAATGTAAATCACATCACAGAACAATAACCAACATCATTTATGTACATATATACTGATACATGTTCAGTACAATACAATATGAATACATTAAAGGTGGTACATGACCACGCTATATACATCAAATCAATTTTAAATACATCAGAGTCAAGCGGAAAGAAATATAAACTACACAAAAATGCTAGGCTGATATCTAAGAAGATGCATCAAAGCAAAGTCCCGTAACTGATAGCTAACCTAAAATAACTCGGTCTGACCCGAGTACAAAATACACGGGTCAGTCTAGCTAAAACAATCAGTTAATGAGGATAGACGATAATGTGAATCATAAGATATAAGGTGATAATTCTTTTCAAATGAGAAGAGGCAATAGAAAGAATACATGATATGAATTAAGTGAACTAATGTCACTTAAGTTTATAATGACCCCAAAAGAGGTAAATTCAATAATAATACTCAAATAGTATAAACATTCGCCTCATATCATCGGCGATATCCCAAAATGTCTACATGGTTTCCATAAACCATATTTCCTCAAAAAGGAGAAACATGAATACAAACTCTTGCTAAATGGCATACATTAAACATTCTCAAATAGGATGATTCAAATCTCAAATACAGAAGTATCTCCAAATTCAATTATACCACATCTCCTCGGCATGAACGTATATAAATCTAAATCTCAACTCACAAAATGGTAAAGCCCAAAATATCCTATAAAATCATGAAATCATCCAAATTCATAACTCAAGGAACTCGATAAGAGTTTAAAACATCATAAATGAAATCGCCATACATATAACATCTTATATAGCACTAGGTTATCGATGTAGTAAAACATATTAAAGTGGTGAAATCACAATAAAACAGAAAACTCAAAAAACCTAGATTGGCCAAATCCCCGATTGCAATGCCGAAGCAATGCTGCACATGCTAAAGTCAGGCGGCCGAAGCCTTAAACAAGGTCTCTAACACCTCCCAAAGCAGTTCGTCCTCATGATAAGGTCGCTAACACCTTTCCGGGCCGTTTTGTCAGCCGTAACAAGGTCGCTAACACCTCCCAAAGAAGTTCGTCCTCATGACAAGGTCGCTAACACCTCTCAAAGCAGTTCTGTTAGGTAAACACCGTGAATATGTCACAAAATCATGGACGGAAACCTGAAAAGTGTTAACGTGTGTTCCATACCACACGTTCGCACTTAGCGGTTTACTAACCGCTAGTCGATGCCACATTAGGAACATCATAATACTCAGTAAATAATATCTCGCCTCGTCTATTGGCGAGTTGCAAGGAGAAAACATACTCGTCTCATCTCATTGACAAGTATTAAATGGCATCGTAACTTGTTTCATCTCATCGACAAGTGAAAACATTGTGATGGTTCCTCATAAACCATAAATCTCAAAATATGAAATCATTTACTCGAGACTTTCCTTATATCATTGGCAAGTAAATAAAACATCGTGATGGTTCTCAACGACCATACTCCTACATAGGAGATCTCAAACCATAATACTTGCTAAATCTCGGCCATCTTAAATAATTCCAATAAATAGGAATTATAAAATTCAAAATATGCCATAAAATGGAAAAAACATCTCCGAATCGTTAATCTCAAATAGCTTCGACCGTACAAGTCCAGAATTAACTGAAATAGTAAACACACATGTCCCATACCATATGTTTGACTAAATCGTTTAATTTTCTTTCTCATACGTTTGAATAGTGTAAAAGTGTGTATTTTATATACAAAATAATTTACTATAGAAAACAAGCTTCTAAAACTTTTTTTCAAAAAGATTAATGAAACCAATATTTGACATTCCTTTAGTATAGGAAATAAATAGATTTTTATATTAGAAAGAAATAATTTTAAAATACTATATAATAATAATTTGAAATGTCCACTTATTTCAAAAATCACTTCAAAAATGGTTTAGTGAAAACCATGCTCGAAAAAAATAAAAAACAAGAAAGATAACTCAAGACTGATAACTTGAGTTCAATACGAATTCAATTCAAATTTAACCCAAAATCAATTCAAATTCTATTTAGATTCAAATTTCAAATTATCCAAATATAGCTAGCCTATTGATGGGCATCATAGCTCCCAAAACATTTCAAAAACAATCATCAAAATCGAAAAAGAATGAGAGCAAAAATAAGCTAATACACTCCTTAGGTCAATAATTGTTATTGTTGTCGTTTCGCTCTCGGAACAGCGCAAACAAACACAGTTCTGACCAAGCAAACATCAAAATTTCAAGAAACACAAGGCATGAAACTTTTAGTACAAAGTTTAATCTTTCTGAAGCATCTAAGATTATTGCATTTGGATAAGAAATCAAAAGGTTATGATAAAAATAGTTAAGGGGTCTGAATTGCAATACCACTGTCATTTTGGTCTCGAGAAAGCAACAATCAAACATATTTTTGACCAAACTAACCCCAAAATTTAAGAAAATACAAAACAAGAAACTTGTAGTACATAATTTTTTTTCTTTCCGGGACATTTAAAATTATCAAATTCAAATAAGAAACGAAGAAGTTATGACCAATTTCGTTTCTTTTTCAAACATAGAGCAAATATTGGTTTTGCTCTCGAGGTAGCAGTAGATAAATTCGATATTGACATAGCTAACCTCAAAATTATAGAAAAATCAATACATAGACGTTTTAGTACATGATTTATTCAGAAACATCTGAATTTATCAAATTCGGTTAAGAAATGAAGAAGTTATGGCCAATTTCATTTCAGTTTCAAACACAGAGCAAATATTGGTTTTACTCTCGGGATAGCAACAGAAAAATTCGACTTTGACATAGCTAACCTCAAAATTATAGAAAACTAAATGCAGGAAAGTTATAGAGCATTGCCATAACTAGAATTCAGAAAAAGAATCACCTAATTAGGACATATGAGTCAAAATTTATGGTAATTCAAATAGGGCACTTGAAATCCGAAAAACAAGATAATAACAGAGAGCAAAATAATTCGCACATGCTTCAGAAATTCACAGATTATAACATTTTTATCATATAGAGTGCTAGAGTTTGTGAGTTTTATACTCACCTTTCCTTCATGAAGATTAAATTATGATTTAAATGCCAAAGATTGAAGTTTTAGCAAAGAACAGAGCACCAAAACTGTAAAACTAAGAACAGTTACATGCAAACAAGGAGATAAGCAAATCAACAATTATCACTATAAAAACAGATTTTGATGAAGAGAAGGGTTTTAGAAATTGATTACCTGAGTTTATCTCTTGCTTTAACCTTTCAAATCATCAATTTTTCTTTTAATTTGCTAATTTCTAGCTTAAAATTGAAGAGGATGGAGGTTTCAGCCATTATTGGGTTTTTGGAAACTTACAGAGAGAAGAGAAAACGAACGGAACGTACAGGTATATCTTTTTTCCCTTTCTCGTTTCTTTATTCTTAGGTTAACAGGCTAAAAGTAATTAGGTTAATGGGATAAGGTCCCAAATTAAAAGAAATTTAGCTAATATTATAACTTAAACGCTTTTTATATATTAACAATGAATGTTAACAAATGTAATCACAATAATACAAGTTTTTCTTCTTTAAAAATTTTTGAAACTTCATACTCTTGATGAATAAAATGTTTTACACTCAAAATAAAAGATTATTTATATATTTAAAATATTCAATTATCATATTTCTCTATTTTAAATAAAATAGAAAATTTACATCTTTAATTACAAAACTCATTGTAATTAACATTATAAGTTACACAAAAATCATATTTTTGTGTAATAAAATTCTATAACTCATTTCAAATATAATTTTATGCTCAAATTATATTTTTAAAATCAATTCCATCATTTTATTAAATATTTCCCATTTTAAAAATTAATTGCATCTTTTAAAAATTATTAAAAGAAGTAAATAGTAATAATTAACAAAATTATTACGTTAACTCTAAATAAAATACATTTTCCTCATTTATTTATTAACTCAAACCATCTTAATAAAGTTTCCAAAATTCTATTTTCTCATTTTATCCTCAAATATATTGTTTACTCCCAATAAACAATTTAAATTCCTCACTAATTATTAATTTACACTATTAAATTATAAATGTCGTTATAATTCAATATTCTCATGTAATCGTTAAAACCAGGGTTGTTACACTAGGGATAAGGAATAAGCTGGAAATAAATACGAATTAACTAAATTAACACAATTGATTAACTTTGATTGTTTGCACTTGTCTTTGATCGCTGCTTTGATTAGGTTGAATCCAAATCCTATAATTAGGATGAAATCCTAATTCTACCATTTGATCAGCCTGCTACTCCATAGACCTACTGCGGACTAGACGCTATATAGCTCCCTAAACAAAAGGCAATGGTGACTATGCAAGACACATATTAAGCACTTGGAATTCATAAAGATTACTGGGCATCCGAATTGAAGTCGCATGTGTAGCCGCCACCATGCTCATGTTACATGTTGTTCCACCTATTGGGTCTTCTTATTACCTCAAGCTCCAGCATAAGCGTGCCCCTCGTCTCACTTTAAGATTATGAGAGACACCTCGTCTCACTTCAGGGTTTTGTGAGATACCTCGTTTCACTTTAGGGTTATGTGAAACACCGTGTCTATAGAAATAATAAGGGAAATGCTGTCGGTATTGGCCCATCATCCAAAGAATATCTAGTTGTGCCCCTTGCCCAAATCCCCATGATTTGGACTTCTACTTATTGACCATTTACTATCGTTATTAACATAAGCATGCCCCTCGTCTCACTTCATGATTATGTGAAACTCCTCGTCTCACTTCAAGGTTATATGAGACATCTCGTTTCACTTCAGGGTTATGTGAAACACCTCGTCTCACTTAGGGTTATATGAGACAGCTCGTTTCACTTCAGAGTCATGTGAAACATCGTGTTCATAGAAATAGGGGAACTTTATTTGGTACAGGTCCTACTTTAATTCTTTGCTTGTTAACTTAGGTAAATTATTTAAATAAGCCTTTACTTTTGTTCTTACTATATGTGCTTATTAATGTATCCTAAGTCTTAAAATAAGCCGCACTCTGTTCTATTTCTTGTCATAACCTACGTTATAATCATGCTTATTACTTAACCCAAGGTATAAGTGTAAAAATAAGCTTCTTTCATCTTATACTATTTTTAGTTATAATTCTAAGTTATAACTAGGCCAATTATCTTTAATTAGACCAATTCTAACATCAATATCATAATTAGGCTCAATTTCAGTCTTAATTCCATTTTTATTATAGTCTTTACAATTTATATCTTATAATTATAAATAGGTCAATCTCTTTAATTCAGTCCAATTAATATCATAAATAGGCATAATTTCAGTCTTAATTCCATTTTATTACCATTTTTATAATTTATATATTATCTTTCGTTATTTCAGAATTCTTATAATTTAATCCAATTTCATGTTAATACTATTCTAATCCATACGCGAAGAAGAAGGAGAAACTAAAAAAACTGAAAATAGAAGAAAATCCAAAGCGTAGGAAAAAGATGTAAATAACGCATAAATAGCAGTAAATAAATTAAAATACTGTAAATAAACTGTAAATAAATGGAAAAGCTATAATTAACATAAATAAACACAAATTAACTCAAAAGAAATAGACTGAAAATAATTCCAAATTGTAAATAAACTACTAAAAAGGATATTCCAAAAATCGTAGTAAAACTACAAGTATTGAAAACCCTATTATTTTAAATTACTTAAAGAAATCTAAATTAATTACAATGTCTCACGTATGGTCCTAAGCTCTTACCTATTGTTCTTTCCAGATCCACTTAAGGGTATTAAAATATTTTTATTAAAAAGAATCTCTCCTTGGAAAATTAGTCCTTTTAGGGTCCTTTCTGAAAAGGTGAACCCAAGCGGAGAAAGTCTAGAATGAGAAGAAGTGTTAGGCCTAGGGTCTTATTCATAAGTGTAGAAGTGGATCTCAGACTGTTAGATTTGGGGATTGAATATGATGCAACTGCTTCATAGGCTGAATATGAGTCATTGAATGGAAGCACAGAAGGACCAGATTAAACAAAAGAATGCAAAATGAGGTGTTTGAGCATTACTGGAACGAAGGAATAATTCCTTCATTCAATTGCTGAGGCAGGTCAACACATAGGTCACCGCCCATATAGCCAAGTCGACCGGCCGGTTGACCTAGGCAGTGGGATGGTCGACCTCTACGTCGACCCCTAAATATATATTTTTTCTTTCGATTTTCTCTTATTCTTGTTTAATTTGTATCTTGCTCATATTAGCTCGGATTCTGATGTTCTATATATGAAAATTGACCAGAAAATTACCACGGACACAATGGTGCAACTCCCGTGGTATAATTCTAATAATTTCACAAAGTTTTTTTTATTATTTAATTAATTAATTAATTAATTATTATTGGTCAAATTTTGGGTTGTTACATTCTCCCCTCCTTAAGGGATTTCGTCCTCGAAATCTCTAAGGATAAAAGAATGAACTAATGTTTTCTTCCAAGTTCTACAATCAACTACTCAACCATCATTCATTCATCCATTGCCCTTAAGTTTTTTAATGCAATTTATGATACTTATGCAATTAGTGTAGTGTTAATGTCCCTAACTAATGCAAAAGATTAGGTGATCCACTGATTCAGTTGACCTCCTTTTATACAATCATGTCTGTGCTATGTATCCAAATGAATGAGAAAATTCCTAATGGTAATTGATAGTTCTATATGCACACATCCCTATGCATATGCTTTAGTGTCCTAGTTTGGCCGATCCCTAGGAGATAATAGTGCCTAGTGTAAGTATATGCGTCCATTAGCATCCACTAGCAACCACTAGCATCCATCATTCATAACACGTTCTAATAACATGTTTACATCAAATCTTACCATCCATAAGTTAAATTCTAAGTTCTACCCTCCCAAAGGATATAAAGAAAGGAACCTATTCAAAACTAAAGATGAAAAATAGAAAATTCGAAAAATTACTATCAAAGAAATGTGGATATGAGATATGAACTTTCTCCTAAACAAACTAATCTCCTCTGAAGTCTTTCTAACCATGTCGGGACCAAGTAGCAATCTCTCTATAGACACTAAGCAACACGAAGGAGACTTGCGCGGTCTTCCATAAAGAGCTTCGGAAGGTGTCATTCCAATGCTAGCTTGAGAACTATTATCTTATGCAAATTCCACTAAAGAAAGATGCTTTTTCCAAGTTCTTCCAAAGTCAGGAATATCCATTCTTAACCACGCGTGTCTTACAATTTTACTAACTCCATTTTACTGTCCTTCTTTAGTCTACTCACATTAATCAACATTCCTAGGTCCTCATTAGGATCCTATACACTCTATGGAAACACTATTATTACTTCCAAAAGTAATTACTATTCTCCTTAGTAGCTTGATACCATTTTCGTTACACCTAGAAAATGATTCCTACCTACTCTACTTTTAAGAGTTTGGTTCGGTGTTTATAGTTACATTTTATAAAGTAAGGTTTATAAATTTTTAAAACATCAAATTCCAAAATCTTTGTCTTTAAAAGTGTTATCTTTAAGTTCCTATTAAATTCCAAAATACTTTGTTGCTTGACATTATTAACAAAACCTAGAGGGGAAAACTTTCAAAAATTTAAGTCTAAAACTTATTCCTCGTTTTCTTTTAAAGACTTTTACAACTTTCTATAAAAATTTGGATTTTCAAATTTTACTTTTATTAAGTTTTTCATTTTCAAAAACTTATTTACTTTTTCACCAAACCATTATGATTTAAAATGTCTTTATAATGTCTTGATGTGTTTTTAAAACATCTTCTTATTACACCTAACAGTCTCATACCTTAATGTATTGGAACTACTTTCTCCTATGGGAAATTATTAATCCTAAAATCTTCTATGAACCCTTTAAAAAAGGATTTTATGTTAATATGAAATTACAAGCAACTTATTTTATATTTTTCGAAATAGGTTATACAAAATATGGTGCTTCTCATACCTTGTATATCTCTTTCTCGTATTCCTTATAACTTGCATAAAACATCTTTATTTATAATTTGGTTTCATAGAAAGTTTTATCATTATTCATTTTGTTCCATTAGATTAAAATATTTTTTTATTTATATTCTCTAACCATAGACAATTTCTATGAAATTAACAAATTTCCTAATATTTAACTTACACTTTTCTTTTCAGAAAAACTCATTTTCAAAACTGTTTTTAATATATTCATAACTAGAAAACATTCCTCATACTTATTTAAATATTTAGTGTACTTACAAACCACTTTATTTCTATACTTGAAAATTTTCTTCAAAACACATTTTTATGTCGATCAAAATAGATGTAACAGCCCGGTATTTTCAGCCATTCGCAGCCGCACATGTCGGAAAATTAAATTGCTCAAAATACCACGTTGTAAATAAATTTGGAGCAAATGAAATACAAATCACAGAATCACAGACACATAACAAACAGAATACCTCACAGCGGAATATAAAATACATAGTAGTTCATGAAGCTACTACGGCAGAGTCTCAAACCAAATACATAATAAAGTCTGAAAACAACATAATAAAAATCCCAAATACATAGAAGTTCACTAATACATGAGATAAACTAGAATAGATGAAACAGAAAGTAGATATAAATGTAGATAAACAGAAACTCCAGCAAAGACCAGCTCCAGAAAGAGAATCCAAAGCTGTGAATACTCAGGTTGACCCGAGCGTAAAGTAAAACACAAAACACTCGAGTCAGGACAATATATACTTATATAACGTAAATCGACTCAAGTGAACTGTAGTAGAAATGCACCATAACTTAAAGGATGCTTGGGATCGCCCATCCTTTAAGGATCAGTTAAACCATAAATTAAATACATCCCGTGGTTAAAATTTCAAAATAGTATTTTATATTTCAAAATCAATTATCATTTAAAAATTCAATATCATTCAAAATCCATTTCAAAATATCAAAATATCATATCTTCCAAACCACATTCATTTTTATTTAATTTAATACCATTTCAAAACACATTTCAAAAAGTTTATGTTTCGAAACAGGTTACTTCATTTTAAATCATTAAAATGAAGATATTATATTTAATAATTAAATTACTAAATTTCCAAAATTTTAATCTTTCAAAGTTCATTCATTCACTTAAATTTATTAAAACAATGAAAATTCAACTTTCGCGGCATTTAGAAAATACTACGGAAAGTAACATTTGAAACAGTTCAATTTAACAAAAGACAACATTTAAAATGTTGTAATAGGGTTACATTAGTTTCAAATAAACTTAGTTGAATTCAACCATTATAAAATTTACAAAAATGCTATAATAGCCTTTAATTAAATTGAGCCATTTGGTTCATTATTATCAACTACAGCATTTACAAATGATGTATTATCCTTTACATTAGACTTAATAACATTTTAGAAATGTAGTAAATTAACTTCAAATATTCAGTATAATTTCTCAAGCAATTATATTTTCATTTAAATCATTTTTAACTTATAAAATAATATAATTTCACTTTTAAAACAATCATTCAGATACCCTTATATTCATGATTTTATAAAGTTAAATCTCCATTCAAAAATCAAAATTTAATAGTAATTCACTCATTAAATTCCAACATTAAATTTTAAATTCATTAAATTAAATTTAACTTAACAATTAAGTTTAAATTTTCAAATATAACTTAATTTCATTTTTATTTACTTAACTTAAAATTCATTTTTAAGCCAAATTCACAAATTTCTAATTTTAGTTATATTTCAAAATTTCAACTTAAATATTCATACATTTTACATTTTAACTTAATTCAAAAATCATTAATATATTATAAAATCATTTTAAATTCATTTAATTCAAAATATCATAAATTTATCATATTTTCATATTTAATTTAAATTCCATTTATCACCAAATTATAATTTCCAAAATAACTTACATTTCAGATTTTCTAGTTTTACCATTAATTTATTTCACTTATAAATTTTCAGAGAGTCAATAATGCTTTACAAAAATCATTTTTAATCAAATTTAAATCAAAATATTATAATATTTACATTTCTAAAATATTTTAAAAATTTTAGAAAAACATATTTTAACAAGGGGTCTGTATTTCAATTTCTAGCATAGGTAAAGTGATACGGGTAATATATCATTTCAACCTGTAATTTACAAAGAAAACCCGGGTTTGATCATTTCAAAGCCGCAATCTCAAGTAAATGAAAATAATTGAAAATCGTTCAGGCCTATCATTTCAGCCCATAACGATTTTCTCCTATTCTAAAGTCCGTTCGGGTATGTATCATTTCAACCCATAGTGATTCTAATCTAAAGGGAACTTGCAGTGCGATAAACTGATAAAAATAATAGAACAACATAATATAACAGTAACATATGTTATAACAGGTGTTTAAGCATGGGTGAACATCATAAAATCATAACATAGAAGGTGTAACATGATAATGCATTTTACAGAGTCAAAAGGGGTCAATTTACTAGTTATATATGTACATATTGTCTCGTGAGAATAACTCACTGGTTTGTGCTGGAAACACAACGACGAATACACGAATGAGATCCAAACAAGCAAGATAACACGATACAAATATGAGTGGAGGAGCCAAAGTATCAAACCCCTTGAATACAAGTCACACAAAACAATAAAATAATAAGTTTCAAATGCAAATACGATAAACAATGATAGAATAGACTGCACAAATCAAAGCAGAATTGTTTAGCACTTGTCTCCAACATACATTGGGTTCGGCCATGAGTGTATTACAGGTCTAAAGCAATGTTTTTGGCTCAGGTCTGGGTTGCTAAGGGTTGGCCTAACATGCTAGAAGGTGGTGCAAAGGTGGATGGTGGTGCAACTACACTAACAAAGCAATATACAAGGGTTTAAGGCCATAGTTTGGCTCGACCGTGGGCATAAAGGTCACGGCTATTTTAGGTGGGGTCCAAGGTGATGGTGTGGCTGAGAGTCCAGGTGGTGCTGGAGGCGGTGGAGGTGAAGTTAGTGGCGGCCATGGGTGGTGGAAGTGGATGATGTGTTCGGTCTAGGCAAGTTTTACGGAGTTTTGTTGGATTTTGGTGATGGATCAATCCACAAGGAGGCATGGCTTGGAGTTTGGTCAGAGAAGAGGTGAAGATGGTGATGTTCTCAAAAGGTGGTGGAGGCAGCAGGGGCTGGAGAGGAGGTGACCGAACCTATGACATAAAAGAACAAGTGCAAATCAAATTCAAACAATAAGAAATAAACAAAAGAAGAAGAGAAAAAGAAATCTTTTACCAAACTTTCTCCTCAAGCAAGGCCGAATTTTTTTTGTTTCAGAGGTGAGAAATGAGTTTACGTGAATGGTAATGAAAGTATGCGGCTGAAAAATGTGTATAATAAAAGCTAATTGATGAATAGTTATGTTGAATGTGAAAGGGTGGAAGATAAAGGGCCATTTGAAAACCAAAAGTCAAAACCCTTTCAAATTTCTTTTAATTTATTTATATAAGATTAAATTACTGAAAGTATTAATTATTTCAGTTAAAATTTCGAAAATTTAACAAAATATATATATGTATATATATATATATTATATACGGTTAAAATAAGAAAATAGCACAAAATTGCAAACTAGACTAGAAAATTTGAAAATAAACAGATTGAACTTTAGAAAATTTATATGGAATTGTAAAAATATTTATAACAAAGATAATAACATAAAATAAAATCGCATTCAGAAAATAAATATATAAGTTTTAGTTAAATATAATTTAAATGAAGAAAATAGCAGAAAAATAGAAAACAACCTTTAAAAATAGGAAATAAATACAGTAAATTTTGGAAAATTTTTATTATCACTTTAAAAATATTAAAAGACAAAATATACATAAAATAACATAACACATATTAAAATAAAATATAACAAAAAAAATATGATTTATATAATTTAAAATAGACAAAATTTCAAAATAAAACAAATTATACTCAAAATTGAAATGTACATAACTTTCACAGTTTAAATCCATTTTCAACGAAACGAAAAGCAGTATTCAAGTTATTTAGTATATTTTCATAATAAAGGATAAAATTAAATAATTTAAATATTTAAATTTGAAATTTAAAAGTCAAGGTTTGATCATTTTGAGCAGAAATTCATCTTTCAGTAAAATATCCAATTTATACCGGTTTGAAATTATAATTTACATAATAATCAACACCTATATTTAAAAATGAAATATTTGAAATAAAATAAGTTTAAAAAAAATTTCTGAGTCAAATATTAAAATATATGAAAAGTCTAGGGTTGTTACACTCTCCCCCGCTCAAATCTTTTCGTCCTCGAAAAGGAAGGAAGTGGAGAAACAACGAGAAAGAACAATAGGTTGGAAGACATCCTGAAAAGGGTAGGGAAAAAGTAGCTAGGAGGGAAAGCAGGTTGAAAGACATGGATGAACCATTAGTTTAATTAATTTTTTTTTATATTTAACATGTTGAACATTTAATATGATAATAGTTATTTGATTCAAATTTGATAGTTCGAAGTAAACAATATTTAAGACATTTTAAATCATGATTAGAATATCCTTTATATAATACTTTACCAAAATACTTTTATAACTCGATGTCTTAACAAGTTTACTTTCGTTCCTGCAGACTCTGGCTATGTGTTGATCAGGCGCAAAGCTAGAATTCTCCAAGTACTTAGCAGACCTGTTTCAACACCCAATGGAAATACTAAAAAAATAGGTATGAGAAGTTCCGCTCAAAACCCAATGTCAAATGATGATAATACGATAGCGGTGGCCCGCTGCTGATCCAGTATTTATGTAATGGACACAACACTTTCTAGAAGATCATTCTACCTTCCGGATTCCAGAAAAATATCGTAGCCAGTTCATAAACAAGGGACCATCCACCCCTGCTGCAGTGATGCGTTGTTGATTCAATGATTTGCGCAATGGATGCACTTCCTTCCCGGAAGATCCATAAACAATGGATCCCAGGATTGAAAGCGCCTCCATTGGGTAAACTAAAGAACCATCTACCCTGGAAAAAAAATCGAGGAACTCATGAGTTTAAGTCCGGACGACCATATCAGTTCGAATCCATTTTTTGAATTCACCCAAGTCCATTAGGGTTTATCGGTCGAATCCATTCCTGGATTCCCCAATTTCATCTAGGTCGAAGCATATCACTATACTTCTTCCGGAGGGTATTTCCCATACCTCTTACATCAAAATATAATATACCATATATAGTAGCCCTTCAAAATCATAGCTTTAAATATCGCACTTATATAAATTCCATTATATATAAGATTTCATTTTCAAATCGAATACTTTCCAAAATCAATAGTATATCAAATCATACTTATATAAACTTCGATTATATAAGATTTTAATTTACAAATTGAGTACTTTTCAATTCAACATTTTCAAATCAACTTCATACTTATACAAATCCATTTTATATAAGTTCGATAACTCCCAAATCAAGTATTTAGTAAAACAAGGTTCTCAATTTTAATTTGTTTCAATAACATTTCAGTTTCAAAAATCATATATGATTTCGCCAAATCATTTCTTCCAAATTACATATACTCAGTTTCAAAGTTTCTTAAAACAATAGATTTAGAAAATAATCCAAATTTCCAAATCAACAAAAATTTAGGTCAAACAAATTCATTTCCATTTCAAACATATATTCACTTTCAAAAATCATAATACTTTCAAAGTTATAAATCTTTCGAAACCAAAATACTTGAAATCAATACACTTTGAAAATCATAACTTTTCTAAATCATACATTTGAAATCATAAAACATCCCTTTAATTCTTTACATTTCTCAAATTTATTCAATTTAAACCCAAGTCTACAAGTTCCAGCTTTAATTCAATTCAAACCATCAGTTTCAATTCAATTTAGTTTTCCAACAAAACCATTTCAAATATTATCAAATTTCAAATAAAGATTTGATCCACAAAATAAACTATTCAATCTTAATATATTTCAAAGCTTAAATGTACCATATTCCAAAACTAAATTTTATAATTTCATATATCTCAAATTCTACTTCATTATTACTTAGTTTTGACATATTCATTTCATAAATCCATCATTTTTAATTAAACTCAAATTACAAGTAAACCAAAATCCTTTCATACAAATATAAACTTTATATTTCATTTATCAAAATCAATTATCATTCCTGATTCACATTCTTTATCAAATAAAGATTATATCATTCAAAGCCTCATTATCAAATCATTATTTGAATTCAATTTCAAATATTCAAATTTAAATATCATTTAAAAAAATCAAACATGTCACTAAATTATTATTTCAAATATCATTACAAAATACATTTCAAAATTCCATTCAAAAATTCATTTATCTCATTATACTTCATTACATTTAACACATAACCAAGTGAACCTTATTTAAATTCGAATTCAATTAAAATTCCTTAAAATTAAAATTTAAATATTAAATTACACTCAAAACTCCTTAAATTTCACAAATAATCAATTCAAAAATTAAATCATTTAACACTTTAAAACATAACTCAAACAGTGTTAAAATCTATAACATTACGAAACATTGTCAAATTATAACAACGACAGCATATATAAAGCGCTATCGTAACTTATAATTTCCAAAATAGTTTAGTTCAAGAATAATGACATTTATAAAATGCCATAACAGATATTTAGTTAATTCAAACAAAGTTGAATTCAAAAACAACAGCATTTTAAAGTGTTGTCATAAAGCTATAGCATTTTAGAAATGCTATTAATAAAATTCCAGATTTAATTATAACTTTTCAAAAACAATACAATTTCAATTTTAGCAAATTTTAAACTTATAAATCATATTTCTAGACTTAAAAATTTCACATTTAAATAATTTTAAACATATGATTTATCACAACAAAATTTTAAATCAAATATTCAATTTAAAACTCACTGTCATTTGTTAAGTCAAAATTCACTGTTTTTCTTAACTTATAAATTTAACAAAAACTCAACATTTTGCTTCAAATATCTTTTCAAAACTATATTTCATACCAGTATGATTCAAAATAGTCTTATTTATTTCACTCCACAACAGTTTCAAACTTATATAAATCATATTACTTTATACATTAATCATACTAAACTTATACTTTATCAAATACCATATACCATTCAAAATTTCTTAGCTTTGAAAAGTTAACCTTGATTTGGAAGTGCTCGAACCTTCAAAATAGTCGAACAAATCATATTTTCAATCCAAGAGTTGGAAATCACCAACAAATTAGTAAATCAATTCCAATAGGTAAGGTTATACCAAAACAAATCTGAATCTCGAGGACTGAACACCGGCTTATTTTAAATCATTTGAATTATATATATATATATATATATACACACACACACATATCTTCCGAGTATCAAACCATACTTCGAAATCAAAAATCAAAATTTGGTTTCATAAAATCACTCGAAAAGCAAAGCTACTAGAGTGGCCTCTTCCCCACTCAGAAACTCAAAAATCAATGTTTATGATGTATGTATTCATCACCGAAATTATTTTTCAGCGACTTAAGTGGGTTTTGGACTTTTATTTCTTGAAACTTCTTTGAAATCTCTTCGAAATCATTGGAATTCATTCGAATACATTTGAAACATTTCTTGTTTGGAAAAATATCTTTAAATCATATTATTATTATATATTTTCCAAAATCTTAAAAACCAGTTTTAAAACACCGGAGTTCGATTTCTCGAAATTCGAATTCAAAACCCTTCATTTATAAATCATTTTTATATAAATCACATTTTCTTATAAATTTCCATAATTTCAAATCCTTTCAAAGCTTCAAATTTTCATTTTCCAAAGGTAAAAATCATTATTGTAAACATTTCACTTTTATATACAAAATAGGGTCATCCTTATTAAAATAATAATTTCGATGTATGCATAAATTCAAAATACAATCAAACACAAATTTCCAAAGAATGATTCAAGGTTAGATTTCAAGAAACACGAAGATTCGAATTTAGAGGAACTCTAATCAAATAGAATTCTGGTTCGAAGATAAGCTCGAACGAAGATAGGATAATTTTATTACCAAATAGAACATGATAAGCCTATATAAATCGCGGGCGACCTTAACCGGTCAACCGTGACTTCAGGAATATAATCAATTCGAAAATCTAAGGCAAATCGACATTCGATCGCCAGAGATAGAATCCAGGTAGAGCCGGAGATAGATAGCATCGAAAACCGAGGATACAGGAATCTCCGATGAACCAGTGCCAATTATAAAGGATTTTCACCCCTTTACATCATTCAAAGATTTGCGGAATCACCGATCTTTATAAAGGTCATTCCAAAGTGGAGTTATGAAATGCTCCAAAATCAAAATGGATAGAATAGGGAAGACAAGACTGGATTTCAGAACAAGTGGGAGCATTCCAAAGTTTAAGGAATCCTAATCGATAAGAATCCTAACTAAGAGAATTCTAACAAGATGGATACTGAAGGGATGAAGTTTTGAAAATCTTGGTCTTAAAATAAGAAAATTTTATACGAAAATAATCTTTGAAAATCCTTTAAAAATTATTTGGAAATTATTTTATACTTCGCAAATACGTTCTCTCACAAGAAAGGATTCTGAGATTGATTTCACTCATTCTAGGGTATTTCTACCCTCTCTAATGAAATTTTTTCTCCATAGGCTATGGTTTACCTAAAACCGAAGCTCCGATACCAAATGTAACAGCCCGGTATTTTCAGCCATTCGCAGCCGCACATGTCGGAATTGAATTGCTCAAAATACCGCATTGTAAATAAATTTGGAGCAAATGAAATACAAATCACAGAATTACAGACACAGAACAAACATAATACCTCACAGCGGAATATAAAATACATAGTAGTTCATGAAGCTACTACGGCATAGTCTCAAACCGAATACATAATAAAGTCTGGAAACAACATAATAGAAATCCCAAATACATAGAAGTTCACTAATACATGAGATAAACTAGAATAGCTGAAACAGAAAGTAGATATAAATGTAGATAAGCAGAAACTCCAGCAAAGACCAGCTCCAGAAAGAGAATCCAAAGCTGTGAATACTCAGGCTGACCCGAGCGTAAAGTAAAACACAAAACACTCGAGTCAGGACAATATATACTTATATAATGTAAATCAACTCAAGTGAACTGTAGTAGAAATGCACCATAACTTAAAGGATGCTTGGGATCGCCCATCCTTTAAGGATCAGTTAAACCATAAATTAAATACATCCCGTGGTTAAAATTTCAAAATAGTATTTTACATTTCAAAATAAAATATCATTTAAAAATTCAATATCATTCAAAATCCATTTCAAAATATCAAAATATCATATCTTCCAAACCACATTCATTTTTATTTAATTTAAATACCATTTCAAAATAGTTTATATTTCGAAACAAATTACTTCATTTTAAATCATTAAAATGAAGATATTATATTTAATAATTAAATTATTAAATTTCCAAAATTTTAATCTTTCAAAGTTCATTCATTCACTTAAATTTATTAAAACAATGAAAATTCAACTTTCGCAGCATTTAGAAAATCCTATGGAAAGTCACATTTAAAACAGTTCAATTTAACAAAAGACAGCATTTAATGCTGTAATAGGGTTACATTAGTTTCAAATAAACTTGGTTGAATTCAACCATTATAACATTTACAAAAATGCTATAATAGCCTTTAATTAAATTGAGCCATTTGGTTCATTATTATCAACTACAGCATTTACAAATGCTGTATTATCCTTTACATTAGAATTAATAGCATTTTAGAAATGGAGTAAATTAACTTCAAATATTCAGTATAATTTCACAAACAATTATATTTTTATTTAAATCATTTTTAACTTATAAAATCATATAATTTCACTTTTAAAACAATCATTCAAATACCCTTATATTCATGATTTTATAAAGTTAAATCTCCATTCAAAAATCAAAATTTAATAGTAATTCACTTATTAAATTCCAACATTAAATTTATAATTCATTAAATTAAATTTAACTTAAAACTTATGTTTAAATTTTCAAATATAACTTAATTTCATTTTTATTTACTCAACTTAAAATTCACTTTTAGGCCAAATTCACAAATTTCTAATTTTAGTTATATTTCAAAATTTCAACTTAAATATTCATTCATTTCACATTTTAACTTAATTCAAAAATCATTAATATATTATAAAATCATTTTAAATTAATTTAATTCAAAATATCATAAATTTATCATATTTTTATATTTAATTTAAATTCCATTTATCACCAAATTATAATTTCCAAAATAACTTACATTTCAGATTTTTTACTTTACCATTAATTTATTTCACTTATAAATTTTCAAAGAGTCAATAATGCTTTAAAAAAATCATTTTTAATCAAATTTAATTCAAAATATTATAATATTTACATTTCTAAAATATTTTAAAATTTTTAGGAAAACATATTTTAACAAGGGGTCTGTATTTCATTTTCTAGCCTAGGTAAAGTGATATGGGTAATATATCATTTCAACCCACAATTTACAAAGAAAACCCGGGTTTGATCATTTCAAACCCGCAATCCCAAGTAAATGAAAATAATTGAAACTCATTCAGGCCTATCATTTCAGCCCATAACGATTTTCTCCTATTCTAAAGTCTGTTCGGGTATGCATCATTTCAACCCATAGTGATTCTAATCTAAAGGGAACTTGCAGTGTGATGAAATGATAAAAATAATAGAACAACATAATATAACAGTAACGTATGATATAACAGGTGTTTAAGCATGGGTGAACATCATAAAATCATTGTAGGATCTAGATTAACACTAGAGGGAGGGTGAATAGGTTTATAGCAAATTTTCTCGATTTAAACGTAAAAACAAACTGCAGAAATAAATATGCTGAAAAATAAATCACACACAAAATTTACCCAGCTTCGGCAACCCCTGCCTACTGTTGCTTTCCCAGGTTTCTATTAGAATTAAACAGTATCCCGCTTACAAACACTCTACTAGACTCGCAAACCCTTTTTCTCCCGCTCACAAACACTCTCATAGACTCGCACACCCTGCTCCGCCTATAGAGTTTCGCTCACTCGCAAACTCTGCTTCGCCTATAGAGTTTTGCAAACTCGCACACCCTGCTCACTGAACTAATTCTAACTAGACAATCTGACACTACCTACAACCTAGGTGGTGATTTACAAATTCTTTGACTCGAAAAGAAAAAAACAACTTCAAAAATACAAGAAGGAGCAAAAATTAAAATACAAACTTGAATCCTTAATTTTTGCTCAAAATAATAAAAGAAAAAAAAACTTTAAAAATTAAACCCTAAATAAAATCCATTTTATAAAGTCGGCCCTTTTATTTTTAGCCCGATCCAATTCTTTAGGCTTGTGAAAAATGTCGGCCTCTTTATTCTTCCTTCCACCCGATCCACTTCTCTTGCTTTGAGAAAATGATGGCGGTCGTTCCTCTTTCTGAAATTAGGGCATTGTTCCCTTTTCCTTTGCTACTGTAAAATTGCGGCTTTGTATCTTCGATCCAAATTGGGGCTTTTCTGGAGCACGCTTATGTTGATTTGCTGGTTTGCTTTGCTCCTCTGTCTCTCGTTCTCTGATGATCGAGTTGTTGATTCGGTATGTAATTTCTCTGTTTGTTGGTTTGATTGTTTGCCTTTTACTCGATGCCAATGATGATTCTTTGGGTGTGGTATTTATATGAATTCGAGACAGTTGAGTTCATTCGTATCGGTTCGATACTTTCCAAATTTTTACAACTTGATACACACGGCTTTCCTGATTTCTGCCTTGACTTGTTACGCACGACTTTGATTTTCATGCGTTCGATTTTCCTTGAATAAAAAGGCAGAAATTTTACTATTTTAATTTGCTTTGATTTTGGACTTTTCCAAAGATACGAATTTGACTTTTGAATTCTGACTTCGGCCATCTCTGCAATGTTGAACTTCGTCCATCCACTGTATCATCGATTTACACGGCATTGACTACTTTGGCACGTCTGCATCCTTATCTGCGTTCATCTCTGCACTTTTCTTTTTCACTGTAACAGATGCTACACTTGTTCATGTATTCGACATTGTTCGCTTTGGCACATTGCCATGCTATTCACTATTGCATTTTGCATTTGGTCTGCACTTTCACTGTTGCACTCGAGTTTTGTTCATCCAATTCGTTGATCCTTGTAGCTTGTTGTATTGTCTCTGACCTGTGCACATTGTTGCATTGTTGATATTCTTTGTAGTTTTCATTTTGTACTTCTTTGTGCTCTGGTCATTGCTTCATTGTGTACTTGATAAATGCACTTCTGGTATGTTGACTGTTGCTTGATTTTCCTAAACTTGATTTTGTAGTCATTGTATCTGCTGGCTTATTCATGTATCACATTTGTAGTTTGCGTCTGCAGTTTGCATTGTTCATGTTGCTGGACTTGTTGTTGTACACTGCATAGTGTGATCTATTGGTCGTGTTGCTTTCATTGCTGTTGACATGTGCATTGTGTTCATTTGAGTTGTGTCTTTGATCTTTATCGGCACTGGCTGTTGTCTTTGATCGTGGCTTCTTCTGTTGTATACATGTCCACTGCAGTTTCATTGTGACTTCACTGATGCATGGTTTTAGTCTTGTTTCATGTTGCAGCTGACTTGTGTCTACATTGTGCATATTCATGATGCTGTGTTGTGACCTTTCTTTCTCTGACACACTTGTGTACCTGTTCAGGTTCACAGTTGCTTCATACTGCTACTTGGTCTGACTTGTATCACTTGTGTCTTGAGCTTCTGGCCTGTATTTTGAAGTTGCCACTGTGTTTCATTTGATCTGTTATGTTGGTGGCAATTTTGTTCTTCTGGATGCACTTGTCTTGATGCACTGAACTTGTTTCAGTAGTTAGTTCGAATTGTTGTTGTTCCCTGGACTTGAACTTGATTGTTACACATCTTCAAATCTTCACTTGGTTGTTGACACCGGTCTGCTGGCATGTTGCTTGTGCACTTCACTGAGTTTCACTGCCATACTTATACTTTTGGTTCTTCATGCATGGATGATCTGCATTTTTGGATTTTGAACTTGGACTTGTAGTTGTAACTGGACATGTTGTGAAGTTGTGCACTTGCCTGCACTTGTACCTCTGGTTGATCTTGTTTGATTTTCTGGACAACTTTCTTGTAATGTTATACTTGAGCTTCACTGTGTCACTGCATTTGTTTGAGACTGTGTCATCTTTGCTGTGATGTAACTTGAACTTCTGCAGTGTTTGGTCTGGTCTGCATACATGATTGTTGCAGTCCATTTTGTTGTTGGTCTTTGTTGCATTCATGTCATGTTGCCTTGTGTTGAACCCAGTTTCAAAACTCGGGTTTGACCTTGTGCTGATGACGAGATTTCATTTATATTGCACCTGAGTTGAACCTATCTTTATGTTTGGGTTTGACCTTGTGCACACCTGTCCCTGTAGCATTATCAAGTGTATATCGATGTGCACGGCCTTGTGACATGTACAGTGATACACTGTGCATGTCACATTGTTCGTGTATGATGAATTCAAATGTAAATGATGACGAACAACCCAAATAACTGAGGCAAATATTATTTTCAAAAACCATATTTTATTTTATATTGCAAAAATATTCTTTTTCAATTTTACTGCGTTAGTGAATATTTTTGCAGATTGCTCAGATGCTGGATTCAAATTGGAATGCAGTTGAAGACAAAATACGAGTGTGAGTGATATGTAGTGAGGTTATTAATGTAAATTGAATTGTGATGTATTCAAAGATATATATGTAACGATCCCGAATTTAATTAATGTTAAATTGATAATTAAATTTATTTTTGATTGAAAATTGTGAAATTAAATGATAAATTGATTCGAGTTTTTCCAAATTCAAATAAACTATGTTATTTATATAGTTTCTTTTATAAATTATTTTAAATTTATTATTGAGATATTTTTAAACAATATTAATATAGAGATATTTGAATTCAATCTTATGAAATGGATTTTTGTTTTAAGTTGTGTGAATATAACAAAATTTTTGAAATAAATATGTAAGTTAAATATAAAAGAAAACATGCAAAATATAAATGCAAAACATATTTAACAAATTCTAACAGCAAATTAAATATAGAACTACATCCAAACTATAAAGCATAAAGTAAGCAAGACAAATAAAATATGCAAATACGAAGACAGCAGAAATGTATACAAGTGTTAAACCAAAACAAGAAAGAGAAAATGGAACAAAGAAATACAACACCCTGGACATGCTTTTTCTTTTATACACTATCTCCAATGTTGTACAGCCGAGCTATAGAGAAGGAAATAAAATATGTTCAAGTTTGTACAAGATAATTAATGCAATATCTTTAGCATACAAATGCATCACTTCAGCTGCCAAAAGAACCTGCAATTCAGTTGATAAAAAAAAAATCTCTGGTTTCATATACTCTGTACAAAATGTGGTGTCCCTTGTACCAGAAGAAATGCAAAGCCTACCTGTTTTATATATATGTATATCATCATTTCGTTCACCATTCAAAATTAAGTAAAACCTGAGACAAAGCAAATTCAAGTTTAAATGCAAGTTCAGGAAACCTGAAAAACCAAAAGTGAAAGCCTCTGTCAAAAAGAAAAAAGAAAGAAACAAAAGCTGCAAGATCAAAGTGAAATGTAAGATCTGAAAGCAAGATTTGTTTCCAGTTTTCAAGTATCAAATTCCAGGCTTAAAACAAAAATAAAATGCTTCTTTGTTCCCTGTTCATTGTCTTTGCTTCTTCCCATCAAGGTGAGTAACTTCACCTTTAAATCTCTTAGTATAATTTTGGTTCATATCATTGTTGTGTTCCATCTTGTAGTGTGAAGTATATTTGGATATTTATATTGTTGAACTGCTGAAGTATGATGAATACATGTTTGCATAACCTGTAGAAGATCTCTGCTTAAAAGAAAAAAAAAATTCAAACTCAGGTTACCATTCAAAAACAAAAAATCATTTCCTCCTGATCCAAGAAGAATCTGGATTTACAATTTAAGTAAAACTTGATTGTTTTACCTTAAGCTTTAATTTAAAATTATATCTAAGTTAAAACAATTAGTTAATGTTTTTGGAAATTTAAAGTACAGAGCCAAACTTTAATTTAGTCGAATTTCAAACTTGTTGATTCACAAATTTAGTTATATAGATTGAATTCTTATACCAAAATATGATTTTTAAGGCATAAATTATAATTTTTAGAGTTGGAAATAATGGGCAGTTCGAGCTTGTTTACATTTCGTTTAATCATCAATTTCTGGTGATCCCTTGGTTCGTGGTGGCCGAGTTTCTTCGTGGTGATAGAGGAGGCTATGGGGGTGATGGGAAAATTGGTCGGAGGTGGCCACGGCCACTGTGGTGACGGCAGTGAGAAGTTTATTTCTGGAAACCTAATTTTGTCATGGGTTACTATTTTGCCTCGTTCGTCGTTGGTGGGCGACCGAGTTCGCCGTGGTTTGGGGGAAAGGTGATGGAGATGTCGACGAAGCTGCGGCCGAAGTTTGGTGGCGAACGGTGGTTGGAGCGTGGAGCAGTCCGCGTTGGCAGGTATAGGTGGAGTTCCTATTTTGTTTTCAGGTATCGATTATGGCACTCGATTTTGATTTGGGAAGAGTTATGTCTACTGGGCGGTTCGAATTGATTTGGGCAATCACCGATGACGTGGGGGTGGCTGCGGCGTTGACCGGAGTTGGCTATGATGGTCGTGCACGTATACGTGCATTCGCGTGCACGGTGGTGGCGAGGTGTCTGTCGAATTTGCTGTGAGTCGTCGCGTGCTCGTACTCGTGTAATTTGAGGGTTGCTTCGGGGTTGTCTTCGGGTCGTATGCGTGAGAGTCACGCTACTGTTTGATTTATGTCTTTAACTAAAAAAAAATATGAGGAGAGGGAAAGAAACAGGGAAAGGAAGAAGAAGGAGATAGAGTGGAGGAGAACGCGGGGAAACAGGAAAAAGGGTCGAGTGATATTCGAGAAAATACGTGGGTGCCTCGAGTCAGTTGCCTTAATGCTTGAAGTATTAACAAGTTAAATATTTATTTAAGCAAATAATAATTGGTTTATTAAAGGTTTATTAAAAGAAGGTTTGTAAAGGTAAGATAATTAAATATAATTAAATTAATAACTTTAATTTAAATTGTACTTAGAAAGGTTTTAATAATGAATTGATTTTCAAATTTAAAAGAAGACTTTTAAATGTCAATCAAGTTGAATAAATGGTGAATTAAATAATTAAAGATTAGTTAGTTAATAATTAAAGGGTGGTGAATTATAATTAAAGGGTTGATTGATTAATTATAAATGGTTAATTAATGATTAGAGAAAGAATTAATCGAAATGATTTGTAACTAATATTATTTACCAGGATTAAAAATTCATAACTAATTAATTTGATTTGAATGAATCAAACAATAAACTGATCTTACTTATGCATGTTGCATTCTATTGGATGATTGTATTGTTTGATACTCCTGATATGTGATGCTTTGTTTTGAGCTGTGTGACTTATTTATCTGTAATTTATATATCTGTGATCTGCAATCTGTGAATGAGCGATAAGCGTTATAGTTTATATCGCTTATCAACTATACTTCTGTGTTTTGATCTGTGATGATTGAATGATGTTGCACTATTGTGTTAAACCCCTGGACCACACCTATACACACACAATTATGGATTTCACGAGGAAATCAGTTAAGTCACAGATTCTGAAATGATTTTAAAAGTTGAATATTTAAATTCAAATGTTTTGGAAATGGAATCGAAATAAAAGTGAAAAGCTTTTGAAATAGAATTTCAAAGATGTAATTTATTTTTGAATAACTTGGTTAAATTTTGGAATTTAAATAAATTGATTTAAATTTAAATTCAAGATTTGAAATCGAATTCTATGATTTGAAATTAGAGATTAAAGATGTTATACCAGTTATATATGAGTTAAACCATTTTAAATATATTGATTTTGAGAATTAGAATTTAAATTCAAGGGCTTTAACTCGAGCAAATATAATTGGATTTTTCTGAAACGAAAACTGTTTTTTTTCAATTAATAAAAGCTTTCACATAAGAAATGAACTTCAAATTTGAGTTAAAATGATCTCTAATTTGAAATGAAGATAATTTCCAAGTTATGAAAACGATTTGAAAGCTATAAGTTAAATCTTTAATTTAAAGATTTAATGGGTTGATCCTATAGAAATGAAATTGTTTTGGAAATCTATGAATTGATCTTTGTGAGATAAATCTTTTTGTTTAAAGATTTGAAATGGTAATTTGTTTAACCATTTAAAGAGAATTTTGGGTTTTAAGTTGTGGCTTAATTGAAATCCCAATATCCATATGTTTTTGAACTATTTCGCTCACTATTCGGTTTAGCCGGGAGAGGACCTTTGTGTCATATATCCCATTCCGAATATGTGATTCGACGTTATGGATAGCATTTGAAGACCGGTGATGAAGACCGGATATTCACAAGGACGAAAGGAAAACTCGTCGATTGTCTCTGCACTGAGTCGCGCTGGTATAGAGATTTCCTAAGTGATGGAAAGTCCGATCGGGATTGTGAATACCCGGATTTGCAAGGGCTTCGTAAGAAGTGCCTTCGGTTCTGTTCGAACCCGGAACAGACTTGTATGGATTGTGTGTCTGACATTACATTTTGAGATATAAAGCAGATTTCTTTCAAATACATTTCTGTTGGTGGCGGAGAATTTATTCTTTTAGCTTAACACCCTTCTCTGAGACGTACGAGCTCAGAGGTTATGTAGTTGAAGGTTATCAGGAATATATTCCCAATTTGGTAATGTGACATGCTAAGTGTTGCTGTGTAATGATCATTGTTTGATCATTTGTGATATGATCATTTGTTTGATCATTTATCTTTGTGATCATTACTTTGATCATTTGTTGACCCAAAGCATGGCTTTGTACCAAAGCATAGTTTTGTGGACGTGACCTCGTCGAGCCTCACACCCCGGAATGGTCAAAACAGGAAAGATGCGGCAAGGTTATTAAGGGGTAGCGCCCCTTTAGGTTATGTACATCTCCTTCTGGATAGAAGTGGTATCATGGTATGGAGCCCAGATACTTACTTATGTGGACATCACAAACCTATATATATATCTTGTTTTGTGATTTGATGTTGGGGCCCCGGTTAAAGGTTGTTACAACCGGGAGGTGGCATACTCGTGTCAGTAGTTACCTAGTTAGGGGTAACCCGGCCTTATGTTGGCAGAGATCCGGTTAGGTTCTCGGGACGTCCTTCCAGAGGCGTTTCCATGTGGCAATGGGAAGTTCCTTGGCCTGACCATTTGTTGGAAATCCAAAGAAACAATACGAGCCTTGTACGGTATTAGTTGTAGAACCTGCCATCTAATATGGCAGCTATAGCGGGCATAATATAATGGTACCTATGCTGGCTAAGATTTATATTCTACTTTCGAAATTGTTTTCTACACTATGCACTAATAATAATATCAAATGATTTGATTTTGCGTAGTAAGCATGTTTGACTATCATAAGAAGAAATCTCTTCCAAGTCCGCGTTTGCATTGTGTGTGTGGCGGGAGGTCTTATGGTAGTTTTATTTTCAAAAAGCATTGCGAATTTACTTTAAAATTCTCTTGTTGATTGTTTTTAAAGGTAAACTGTTTTTTTTGCTCACACCAGTCTCATGACTGATCCGGAGTTTATTGTTCCTTTCCTAAACTCTGGATGCACATTATTTTCCACACGAGCAGTCTAGAGTTGGGTTTTTCAGAAGTTTGATATAGTGGATTATCTGGAGTTAGTTCAGTCTTTGGTTCGCACCAGTCTTGCTTATCTTTGTGCATCGTTATTGGGAGTTCGAGCTATTGCTGGATTGGTTCTTAGAGATGGAGTTCAGATTTGGAGTTCTTCGTTGAAGACTATCTTAGAGTTATTTGTTCCGCTGCTAGTGTTATCTATTTCTTTTCCGCTGCTATTTGTTGTATCATATCTCTGATGTATATTGATATCTATTGGATCATCTGTTGTATCAGATATTGTATCAAAGTTGTATATCAATGTATTATTTTATTTTTATTTTCGTTGTGTTATTTACTTAATGTTGTTATAAGCTCCGGCGAATCGGATTTGAACGGTCGAATCTACGGCATTCGAATACGATTTGAAGTATGGATGTCGATTTTCGAGCGGGAAAAATCCGTTTCGTTACATTTGGTATCAGAGCCAGGTTTCGATCCTGGGACCTGTGGGTTATGGGCCCACCACGCTTCCGCTGCGTTAACTTGTTAAGGGACCTTGAATCAAATAATAACTTAACCAATCATTATTTGCTTAAATAAATATTTAACTTGTTAATACTTAAAGCATTAAGGCAACTGACTCGAGGCACCCACGTATTTTTCTCGAATATCACTCGACCCTTTTTCCTGTTTCCCCGCGTTCTCCTCCACTCTATCTCCTTCTTCTTCCTTTCCCTGTTTCTTTCCCTCTCCTCATATTTTTTTTATAGTTAAAGACATAAATCAAACAGCAGCGCGACTCTCATGCATACGACCCGAAGACAACCCCGAAGCAACCCTCAAATTACACGAGTACGAGCACGCGACGACTCACAGCAAATTCGACAGACACCTCGCCACCACCGTGCACGCGAATGCACGTATACGTGCACGACCATCATAGCCAACTCCGGTCAACGCCGCAGCCACCCCCACGTCATCGGTGATTGCCCAAATCAATTCGAACCGCCCAGTAGACATAGCTCTTCCCAAATCAAAATCGAGTGCCATAATCGATACCTGGAACCGAAATAGGAACTCCACCTATACCTGCCAACGCGGACTGCTCCACGCTCCGACCACCGTTCGCCACCAAACTTCGGCCGCAGCTTCGTCGACATCTCCATCACCTTTCCCCCAAACCACGGCGAACTCGGTCGCCCACCAACGACGAACGAGGCGAAATAGTAACCCATGATAAAATTAGGTTTCCAGAAATAAACTTCTCACTGCCGTCACCACAGTGGCCGTGGCCACCTCCGACCAATTTTCCCATCACCCCCATAGCCTCCTCTATCACCACGAAGAAACTCGGCCACCACGAACCAAGGGATCACCAGAAATTGATGATTAAACGAAATGTAAACAAGCTCGAACTGCCCATTATTTCCAACTCTAAAAATTATAATTTATGCCTTAAAAATCATATTTTGGTATAAGAATTCAATCTATATAACTAAACTTGTGAATCAACAAGTTTGAAATTCGACTAAATTAAAGTTTGGCTCTGTACTTTAAATTTCCAGAAACATTAACTAATTGTTTTAACTTAGATATAATTTTAAATTAAAGCTTAAGGTAAAACAATCAAGTTTTACTTAAATTATAAATCCAGATTCTTCTTGGATCAGGAGGAAATGATTTTTTGTTTTTGAATGGTAACCGGAGTTTGAATTTTTTTTTTCTTTTAAGCAGAGATCTTCTACAGGTTATGCAAACATGTATTCATCATATTTCAGCAGTTCAACAATATAAATATCCAAATATACTTCACACTACAAGATGGAACACAATAATGATATGAACCAAAATTATACTAAGAGATTTAAAGGTGAAGTTACTCACCTTGATGGGAAGAAGCAAAGACAAAGAACAGGGAACAAAGAAGCATTTTATTTTTGTTTTAAGCCTGGAATTTGATACTTGAAAACTGGAAACAAATCTTGCTTTCAGATCTTACATTTCACTTTGATCTTGCAGCTTTTGTTTCTTTTTTTTTCTTTTTGACAGAGGCTTTCACTTTTGGTTTTTCAGGTTTCCTGAACTTGCATTTAAACTTGAATTTTCTTTGTCTCAGGTTTTACTTAGTTTTGAATGGTGAACGAAATGGTGATATACATATATATAAAACAGGTAGGCTTTGCATTTCTTCTGGTACAAGGGACACCACATTTTGTACAGAGTATATGAAACCAGAGATTTCTTTTTTATTTTTATTTTATCAACTGAATTGCAGGTTCTTTTGGCAGCTGAAGTGATGCATTTGTATGCTAAAGATATTGCATTAATTATCTTGTACAAACTTGAACATATTTTATTTCCTTCTCTATAGCTCGGCTGTACAACATTGGTGATAGTGTATAAAAGAAAAAGCATGTCCAGGGTGTTGTATTTCTTTGTTCCATTTTCTCTTTCTTGTTTTGGTTTCACACTTGTATACATTTCTGCTGTCTTCGTATTTGCATATTTTATTTGTCTTGCTTACTTTATGCTTTATAGTTTGGATGTAGTTCTATATTTAATTTGCTGTTAGAATTTGTTAAATATGTTTTGCATTTATATTTTGCATGTTTGCTTTTATATTTAACTTAAATATTTATTTCAAAAATTTTGTTATATTCACACAACTTAAAATCCATTTCATAAGATTGAATTCAAATATCTCTATATTAATATTGTTTAAAAATATCTCAATACTAAATTTAAAATAATTTATAAAAGAAACTATATAAATAACATAATTTATTTGAATTTGGAAAAACTCGAATCAATTTATCATTTAATTTCACAATTTTCAATCAAAAATAAATTTAATTATCAATTTAACATTAATTAAATTCGGGATCGTTACAGACTTCCCCCCTTAAAAGGAATTTCGTCCTCGAAATTCGCCAAAGAGAGATAACGAAGATAGGTGAAAGATAGAGAAATATCCTTTCAGATCAAACTAGATACCAATTCTGCATTTGGCTTACCAAATCAGAATATTAACAATAGATATAAGAAATTACGATAGAATTTCAATTTTGGTTTTAAACAAAATCATTTTATCGATACAATTCTAATCATTCTTCATATTCTATTAATCAAGTTAACTCAATTTAAAATTTCCAATTTATTCAAAATTTCCAATTTCTAATTCATAAAAGTTTACATCTAAAACTGAAAAGAAATCGATGAAGATACGAAGTAAGATCTTCTACAATGATTCGTAGGGCATCACCGCACCCACGTATTTGCTTAAATACGTGTGTGAGTGATATGTAGTGAGGTTATTAATGTAAATTGAATTTTGATGTATTCAAAGATATATATGTATAGTGAGAGCATGAATTTGTACTATTCAAGATTGTAATAAATATTTGTTTGAATAAAATTTCTGTTTGAAGTCAAATTCCATTCAAATTCTGTGTAATTTATTTTATTCAACAAATATCTATTTAATCTATGAAAAATAGAATAGTACATTAAAAAATACATTTAAATGAATGTATATATGTTTATTATCATCAAACAAAAATCATATACTTGCATATTCCACAATCTCCCCCTTTTGATGATAACAAACATATTTAAGATTTTGACCGTGTTAAATGTATTTGCTCAATAATGTACTCTAATTGCTCCCCCTATTTAAATGTTTCCTCTCTACATGATGCTCCCCCTACATATATGCATACAAATAGAAATATATAAATGAGCCTAGATGCAAATGGAAAATTATTTGACCTTTGCTTGATTCTATTTGACAAAATCTTAACTTTTCTCTCCCCTTTTTGTTATCAGCAAAAGAATAATAGTGTGAGAGAAAAATAGAGATAAAGTGATCGATATTAATCCAACATTAACTCAAATTGAATATAAATATTAAACTTCAATAAGAATCAAACAAAAATCATAACTACCCTTGTTAGGCGCATATTCCACTTTTAGAATGATGGAAATGGTGTTCTCATATAAAATCATTCAGTTGTATCTACTTGTGGTACATTTATATCAGGAATTTGAATATCTACTAATCATGCATAACCGTTAGGACTTTTAAATGAGATTAGTAATATTCCAATTTAATTTTAAAAAATGAAATCAAGTATCTTCTAACCACGCATGACCGTGAGGACTTTTAAATGGGATTAGAATCAACTTGTCTATTTAATCAATTAATTTTGATATGCGTTCCATATATGCATAACCATAAGGACTTTTAAATGAGCATGGAAGCACATAATCAAAAAAATCCAAGTAATTCACCCATGCATAACCGTGAGGGCTTTTAAATGAGAGTGAATACTTTGGATATTTATTTATTTTTATAAAAAAATGTGAAATGAAAAACAAATGATCCCTGATTATAGTACCACATATCGACAAACTATATTTAAGCTTTGATAAACAATGGTCGATAGAAATATGATAGATATATGAATGGTCATGGAATCTTTACCCAACAAAAAGTTTTATAACTCTTGTTTAAATTCCTAAAGAAATTTTCCAAATATACTCTCTTGAGTAATGTATGTTAAATATCAACACTTATCCCCTTTTCAATCACTATTTATCTTTTCGATAATCAGCAGGGAGTCGGATTAGTCAAAATTTGTCATTTAAAATCAAATAAGAATGACTAATCTGAAAATATGGTCAACAATGATTTTCTCGAAGGGGTTATATGAGAAAAATTCTGCTATTTGAAAAAAATTTCAAGTGAATAATATGCAGATATTTTCTTTGAGAAACGATGCAGCAAATGAGTGTGTCAAAAAATTAATCACGTTCCACTAGTAGTTTTTCTATCAACTATATTACCAGTGTAATCTGCATCTGAGTTTCTCTTTCAATCCAAAATATCACTAACTAAAATTGATAAACCAGACCATGAAGTGCATCAAAAATTTCAAACTCCATTTTAACAACAATTTAAATGACATTCTTTAAATTTGAATTGAAGCCATGTAAACAATCAGAAACTGAGAATATAGAGTTAGCCGAATTATGACCAAATGTATCCACCAAAACACAATGTTTAATCCAATCAAATATGTATGAAGTAATTCAAAGAATAGTGTTTTTGGCATCAATATAATTGGCTAATTATGTCGAACAAGTCAGAATCAAAAAATCATATCTTTTCAACATCACAATATTTGGCTGATTTCATTCAGAATATGGTGCAGATTATCACATTTAATATACCTTCACCTGTTTTAGCTTTACGATAATTTTTCGAGGTTGCCCATTGTGATTCTGTCACCTTTGTACTAGGCTAAGGAACTTTTCTTTGTTGCCCATTGTGTTTCTAGAACGGCCAAAATCCAGAAAACACCGTTGTTGTTCCTTAGCCTGCCACCATACCTACACGGGAAAAGATTTATGTGACCTTTTGTTTTTATAGGTCCATGGTTGTTAGTGGCAGAAGCATTATGAATAAACAAACCCTTTGGAACCCAAACTTGTTTAGTCCTTTTATTCTTGTTCTAATAGACATGAAATTTGTTTGTAGAATTCTTAGGAATCCAAACTTGTATAAATTTTGTGTTCTTATTCCTATGACTACAATTTTCAACACGATGTCCAATTATTTCACATCTATCAAAGACACTCTTACCTTTTGCATTATCCTCAACTTGTGTTTTCCCAAAACCTAGTCCTTTTCTGTTGTTAGCAAAAATTTGATTTCTCAATAGCATGTTGAAAGATTTTTCGCCTCTTGAAAAGTTATTCAAAGATCTCTCAAGATTTTGGACTTTGCTTTTTAGTGTTGCGTTTTCAGTGACAAGTGAGGTGCATCGATTTATAAAATCCTTTTTCCTAGTGTCAATGATTTCCTTAAGACTCAAGTTTTCTTTTTCAAGATTCTCAAAGCTATTCTTAAGTCTTGCCAATTCTGAATCTAAAATTTTACATTTTTTACATTCTAGGTTTTGAATATTTTCAAGTTCAGTTTCTAATCTAAAATTTTCACGAGCAAGTTCTCTCCTATCAGATTTCAGTTTTTCAATTTTAAATTCAAGAGCATCAACTACTTTAGTGAGATCAAGACACATAAAAACAAGATCTCTATAGGAATACTCACCTGCCTCACTAGATTCCTCGGAGCTTGCTTCTGATTCTGATTTTGTCATACAACACAAGTTAGCCTCCTCTGAGCTGCTACCCGAAACTTCCTCTCCTTCTTCATCATCCCAAGTCACTGCAAAGACCTTCTTCGTCTTTTTCTTTCCTCGATTGTTTTTGAGAAGTGGGCATTCTTGTTTGAAGTGGCCAGGCTTATTGCAGTTATAACACGTCAATTCATTATCGGAATTGTTAGACTCTCTTGACCTATTACCAGAAGTTTTCTTCTTGCGTGGCTTGAATCTTGACCGTTTTCTAAGATTATTGACAGCCATTGCAAGCTCTTCAATCGGATCTTATTCATCTTCATCGCTCTCTTCTTTGTCCATCACAAAGTTCTCGTATTCATTGCTGAGTAGGGCTAGACGAGACTCCTTGACTTAAGAAGTTCCTTCATGTGTCACCTCCAAAGTGTGCCAAATTTCCTGTGTTGTTGTACAATGAGAAATTCTATTAAATTCATTTTTATCAAGAGCACAGATCAAAGGGTTCATTGCTTTGGCATTTGTAGTTTTTAATTTCTTATCGTTAGCATCCCACCTATCCTTTGGTTTAGGAATCTCAGTACCACCAACAGTTATAGTGGGAGGTTTATAACCAGTTTCAATAATATCCCAAACATCATAATCAACAGAACTAAGATAAATACCCATCCTAACTTTCCAATAAGCATAGTTATTCCCATTAAACATGGGTGGCCTAGCAATAGATTGCCCCTCAGAAAAAGCATTATTTGATGAATTCATGACTCTAGAGTTAAAGAAGAATAACCTGCTCTGATACCACTTGTAGGATCTAGATTAACCCTAGAGGGAGGGGGTGAATAGGGTTATAGCAAATTTTCTCGATTTAAACGTAAAAACAAACTGCAGAAATAAATATGCTGAAAAATAAATCACACACAAAATTTACCCAGCTTCGGCAACCCCTGGCTACTGCTGCATTCCCAGATTTCTATTAGAATTAAACAGTATCCCGCTTACAAACACTCTACTAGACTCGCAAACCCTTTTGCTCCCGCTCACAAACACTCTCATAGACTTGCACACCCTGCTCCGCCTATAGAGTTTCGCTCACTCACAAACTCTGCTCCGCCTATAGAGTTTTGCAAACTCGCACACCCTGCTCACTGAACTAATTCTAACTAGACAATCTGACACTACCTACAACCTAGGTGGTGATTTACAAATTCTTTGACTCGAAAAGAAAAAACAACTTCAAAAATACAAGAAGGAGCAAAAATTAAAATATAAACTTGAATCCCTAATTTTTGCTCAAAATAATAAAATAAAAAAATCTTTAAAAATTAAACCCTAAATAAAATCCCTTTTATAAAGTCGGCCCTTTTATTTTTAGCCCGATCCAATTCTTTAGGCTTGTGAAAAATGTCGGCCTCTTTATTCTTCCTTCCACCCGATCCACTTCTCTTGCTTTGAGAAAATGATGGCGGTCGTTCCTCTTTCTGAAATTAGGGCATCGTTCCCTTTTCCTTTGCTACTGTAAAATTGCGGCTTTATATCTTCAATCCAAATTGGGGCTTTTCTGGAGCACGCTTATGTTGATTCTCTGGTTTGCTTTGCTCCTCTGTCTCTCGTTCTCTGATGATCGAGTTGTTGATTCGGTATGTAATTTCTCTGTTTGTTGGTTTGATTGTTTGCCTTTTACTCGATGCCAATGATGATTCTTTGGGTGTGGTATTTATATGAATTCGAGACAGTTGAGTTCATTCGTATCAGTTCGATACTTTCCAAATTTTTACAACTTGATACACACGGCTTTCCTGATTTCTGCCTTGACTTGTTACGCACGGCTTTGATTTTCACGCGTTCGATTTCCCTTGAATAAAAAGGCAGAAATTTTCCTATTTTAATTTGTTTTGATTTTGGACTTTTCCAAAGATACGAATTTGACTTTTGAATTCTGACTTCGGCCATCTCTGCAATGTTGAACTTCGTCCATCCACTGTATCATTGATTTACATGGCATTGACTACTTTGGCACGTCTGCATCCTTATCTGCGTTCATCTCTGCACTTTTCTTTTTCACTGTAACAGATGCTACACTTGTTCATGTATTCGACATTGTTCGATTTGACACAAATGCTTTGACACATTGCCATGCTATTCACTGTTGCATTTTCCATTTGGTCTGCACTTTCACTATTGCACTCGAGTTTTGTTCATCCAATTCGTTGATCCTTGTAGCTTGCTGTATTGTCTCTGACCTGTGCACATTGTTGCATTGTTGATGTTCTTCGTAGTTTTCATTTTGTACTTCTTTGTGCTCTGGTCATTGCTTCATTGTGTACTTGATAAATGCACTTCTGGTATGTTGACTGTTGCTTGATTTTCCTGAACTTGATTTTGTAGTCATTGTATCTGCTGGCTTATTCATGTATCACATTTGTAGTTTGCGTCTGCAGTTTGCATTGTTCATGTTGTTGAACTTGTTGTTGTACACTGCATAGTGTGATTTATTGGTCGTGTTGCTTTCATTGCTGTTGACATGTGCAGTGTGTTCATTTGAGTTGTGTCTCTGATCTTTATCGGCACTGGCTGTTGTCTTTGATCGTGGCTTCTTCTGTTGTATACATGTCCACTGCAGTTTCATTGTGACTTCACTGATGCATGGTTTTAATCTTGTTCCAAGTTGCAGCTGACTTGTGTCTGCATTGTGCATATTCATGATGCTATGTTGTGACCTTTCTTTCTCTGACACACTTGTGTACCTGTTCAGGTTCACAGTTGCTTCATACTGCTACTTGGTCTGACTTGTATCACTTGTGTCTTGAGCTTCTGGCCTATATTTTGATGTTGCCACTGTGTTTCATTTGATCTGTTATGTTGGTGGCAATTTTGTTCTTCTGGATGCACTTGTCTTGATGCACTGAACTTGTTTCAGTAGTTAGTTCGAATTGTTGTTGTTCCCTGGACTTGAACTTGATTGTTACACATCTTCAAATCTTCACTTGGTTGTTGATACTGGTCTGCTGTCATGTTGCTTGTGCACTTCACTGAGTTTCATTGCCATACTTATACTTCCGGTTCTTCATGCATGGATGATCTGCATTTTTGGATTTCGAACTTGGACTTGTAGTTGTAACTGGACATGTTGTGAAGTTGTGCACTTGCCTGCACTTGTACCTCTGGTTGATCTTGTTTGATTTTCTGGACAACTTTCTTGTAATGTTATACTTGAGCTTCATTGTGTCACTGCATTTGTTTGAGACTGTGTCATCTTTGCTGTGATGTAACTTGAACTTCTGCAGTGTTTGGTCTGGTCTGGTCTGCATACATGATTGTTGCAGTCCATTTTGCTGTTGGTCTTCGTTGCATTCATGTCATGTTGCCTTGTGTTGAACCCAGTTTCAAAACTCGGGTTTGACCTTGTGCTGATGACGAGATTTCATTTATATTGCACCTAAGTTGAACCTGTCTTTATGTTTGGGTTTGACCTTGTGCACACCTGTCCCTAAGCATTATCAAGTGTATATCGATGTGCACGGCCTTGTGACATGTACAGTGATACACTGTGCATGTCACATTGTTCGTGTATGATGAATTCAAATGTAAATGATGACGAACAACCCAAATAACTGAGGCAAATATTATTTTCAAAAACCATATTTTATTTTATATTGCAAAAATATTTCTTTTTCAATTTTACTGCGTTAGTGAATATTTTTGCAGATTGCTCAGATGCTGGATTCAAACTGGAATGCAGTTGAAGACAAAATACGAGTGTGAGTGATATGTAGTGAGGTTATTAATGTAAATTGAATTGTGATGTATTCAAAGATGTATATGTATAGTGAGAGCTTGAATTTGTACTATTCAAGATTGTAATAAATATTTGTTTGAATAAAATTTCTGTTTGAATTCAAATTCCATTCAAATTCTGTGTAATTTATTTTATTCAATAAATATCTATTTAATCTATGAAAAATAGAATAGTACATTAACAAATACATTTAAATGAATATATATATGTTTATTATCATCAAAAAAAAATCATATACTTGCATATTCCACAATCATAACATAGCAGGTGTAACATGATAATGCATTTTACAGAGTCAAAAGGGGTCAATTTACTAGTTATATATGTACATATTGTCTGGTGAGAATAACCCACTGGTTTGTGCTGGAGACACAACGACGAATGCACGAATGAGATCTAAACAAGCTCGATAACACGATACAAATATGAGTGGAGGAGCCAAAGTATCAAACCCCTTGAATACAAGTTACACAAAACAATAAAATCATAAGTTTCAAATGCAAATATGATAAACAATGATAGAATAGACTGCACAAATCAAAGCGGAATTGTTTTGCACTTGTCTCCAACACACATTGGGTTCGGCCATGAGTGTATTACAGGTCTAAAGCAATGTTTTTGGTTCAGGTCTGGGTTGCTAAGGGTTGGCCTAACATGCTAGAACGTGGTGCAAAAGTGGATGGTGGTGCAACTACACTAACAAAGCAATATACAAGGGTTTAAGGCTATAGTTTGGCTAGGCCAAGGGCATAAAGGTCACGGCTATTTCAGGTGGGGTCCAAGGTGATGGTGTGGCAGAGAGTCCAGGTGGTTCTGGAGGTGGTGGAGGTGATGTTAGTGGCGGCCATGGGTGGTGGAAGTGGTGGATGTGGATGATGTGTTCGGTCTAGGCAAGTTTTACGGAGTTTTGTTGGATTTTGGTGATGGATCAATCCACAAGGAGGCATGGCTTGGGGTTTGGTCAGAGAAGAGGTTAAGATGGTTGTGTTCTCATGTGGTGATGGAGGCGGCAGGGGCTGGAGAGGAGGTGACCGAACCTATGACATAAAAGAACAAGTGCAAATCAAATTCAAACAATAAGAAATAAACAAAAGAAGAAGAGAAAAAGAATTCTTTTACCAAACTTTCTCCTCAAGCAAGGCCAAATTTTTTTTGTTTCAGAGGTGAGAAATGAGTTTACGTGAATGGTAATGAAAGTATGCGGCTGAAAAATGTGTATAATAAAAGCTAATTGATGAATAGTTATGTTGAATGTGAAAGGGTGGAAGATAAAGGGCCATTTGAAAACCAAAAGTCAAAACCCTTTCAAATTTCTTTTAATTTATTTATATAAGATTAAATTACTGAAAGAATTAATTATTTCAGTTAAAATTTCTAAAATTTAACAAAATATAAAAATATATATAAATATTTATTAATTATATAAGGTTAAAATAAGAAAATAGCATAAAATTGCAAACTAGACTAGAAAATTTGAAAATGAACAGAGTGAACTTTAGAAAATTTATATGGACTTGTCAAAATATTTATAACAAAGATAATAACATAAAATAAAAATGCATTCAAAAAATAAATATTTCAATTTTAGTTAAATATAATTTAAATGAAGAAAATAGCAGAAAAATAGAAAACAGCCTTTAAAAATAAGAAATAAAAACAGTAAATTTTGAAAATTTTTTGTTATCACTTTAAAAATATTAAAAGACAAAATATACATAAAATAACATATTAACACATATTAAAATAAAATATAACAAAGAAAATATGATTTATATAATTTAAAATAGACAAAATTTCAAAATAAAACAAATTATACTCAAAATTGAAATGTACATAACTTTCACAGTTTTAATCCATTTTCAACGAAACGAAAAAGTAGTATTCAAGTTATTTAATCTATTTTCATAATAAAAGATAAAATTTAAGAATTTAAATATTTAAATTTGAAATTTAAAAGTCAAGGTTTGACCAGTTTGAACAGAAATTCATTTTTCAGTAAAATATCCAATTTATACTGGTTTGAAATTATAATTCATATAATAATCAACACCTATATTTAAAAATGAAATATTTGAAATAAAATAAGTTTAAAAAAAATTCTAAGTCAAATATTAAAATATATGAAAAGTCTAGGGTTGTTACAACAGATGCTGCGTAAAATACTATTACTACAGCCCAAAAATACTAGTGTATGGATTCAATTAAAATAAATACTAATAAACCTTATATACTATGTAAAAAAAATTCCTTTGGGAGTCACTTACTATAACGGCAGCGTTATATTCGATGCTCCCTTTATTTTCACAAAAATATTTATTACGATAAACGTTGTAATCTACGTTTTTGATACTTAACACATTTTATGTTTTTATATTTACTTACAAAGAAACTAGTGAGCTATATACATTCTATAATTCTTCAAAAATAATTTCATTTTAACAAAATTTATACCAATTTAAATTTCTTACCATATTCCTAAGAAATCCAGTATATGCTTTTTTAAAATATTGACAATTCTTCCTTTTAATTCTAATAATTTCATTTTATTGGGTTAGACATAGGGTGGATTTTCTTCTCACTACCCTAGGAATACCCTTCCTCAATTTTGGTAATCCCAAAGTCTTTTATTCCTATACTCATATTTATTCCAAGGTGCTACCATTAAATCCACTTATATGAAACGGTTATAATTTTTGCAATTATCTACACATGGGCTTTCTTCTTTCCTTATCAAATGAATCTATTGTACATCTCCAATCTTTGCCTACCACTCTTTGGATATGCACAATTCAAGCCTAAATGTACAAAAGTATTTATCAAACTCTTTCCGTGTATAGACCTTCTCTATGCCTCAAGAAAAACACATCCTTATGCCGAAAGTGATACTTCAAGGACTTTGTTTTAACTGAAGAATGCAAGTTGTGTTTGCACAAAAAATGGACAAACACCTCCAAGTCGTATTATTTTAGTTGAGTATGTGTGATTTTCAATGATTTTAGATGAGTATGTAAATATGAGAAAAGTAAGGGCTGAAATGTAAAAGACACGCAGATTTATAGTGGTTCGGCCAGAATGTGCCTACGTCCACTTTATATGTTATTATCTTTCTTCTTCCAGATTACAAGTACAATGCTTTGTATACAAGTGTATGAAAGTAGTTTGAAAGTTCCTTCCTTGCTTGAGCTCTCAAACTTGTCTGCCATTGTTGTACCCCTGCCCCTCTATTTATAGAATGAGGTAGGGGCAGGGGTCTTGGAGGTATATAGCTGCTGGTGGGCCCGGGCTGAAGCAATCTGGACTGGCAATCATCTGGTTCGGCGGAGGCTTCATTCGGCCGTGCTTGGAGAATGGTTTGGTCATGGTGGTTCGGTTGTGGTGGTGGTTTGGTTGTGGCTTGGATCGGTGGCGATTGGTCCGGTATCATCCTCGTTCGGTATTGTATTGGAGAGGCTGGTCCGGCATCATCTTGCTCGGCAGTGTATTGGAGAGGCTGGTCCGGTATCATCTTGCTCGGCAGTGTATTGGAGAGGCTGGTCCGGTATCATCTTGCTCGGCAGTGTATTTATGCCGAATGAGGATATAGGCTGGGTTTGCCGAATGAAGGGGCCGAATGGACTATAGGCTGGGCTTGCCGAATGAAGGGACCGAATGGAGGCCCGGGCCGAACGAACTTCTTCATGGAGAATATTGGATGGACTTCTAGGTTGGTATTGTCTATCGAACGAAGTGGAGGTTGCGAGCCCGGGTGAAATTGCGGCTTCTTGGTCTTGAGGTCTTCTGGGTGAAAATTCGCCCAACATTTGCCCCCCAAAGTGGGGCACGTGCTTGCATGTGTCGCGCTTTGTTTTTCTTGTGGCAGGAAGATTGGCTTTGTAACGCCAGCGATTGGACGTTCGTATTCTGTTAATGTCCTGCAAAGGAATTTACAGTTTTAGTGTGATTTCGAATAACGGCCGTTCATGATCGAAATATTCGAGATGAAGTGAACTGTGCCGTTCAGGACGAGAGAGTGAGCCCCGAAGGGGCTCGGCATCGTCGATGCCCGGTTTATGTTTGTGAAGATGGTTTATTGCCAGCTCAGAGCATGCCTAGGGATCGTTCGCAACCCCGTACATGTGTAAGTAGCTTAGCCATTTCATAATTATCAAATATCCATATGACCGATAGGCTTAAAAATGCGTGTCAAAGTGTAAATTCCCACGATGGTAGGGTTAATAACCATTCAGAGCGTGCCTATGGACCATTCGAGGTCGCGTACACGTGTGAACGATTTAATCCACGTCGGTGAGGATTTTACGACTTATTCATCGCTATCATATTCTTTATTTTATTAGTAAGATCTGGGGTTCGGGACTTATCTGAGTGAGGCGCCCTACATGCCCCCTGTTTCTGGCTTCTGTTGGTAGAGACAGTTTCATTCGGTTTCGAGTAGGCATATATTCTTATTCGTTTGGAGGTTGGTTGGGTATGGAAGGTTTCATTCGGTACATAGTTGGTCCGGTTGTTGTTGGTCCGGTTGTTGTTGGTCCGGTGATAGGTTCTCGTTCGGCATGGGGTTGGTCCGGCAGTAGGTTCTCGTCCGGTATTCCAGAGCTCGCCTATATATAGAGGCTACACCCCCCTTAGTTTTTCTCTACCGAACAAGAGGAAGCCGAATCAAAAGCCCACCGAACCAACTATTTGCCGAATCAAATATTCGCCGAACCAGGTATATACTCTTTTACCGAATGAACTCTATAACCGGATGGGCTTATGCCGAATGGGCACGGAAGCTTTGCTTTGCCGAATGAACCTCAGATTCCATTGCCGAATGGAAGTCAGATCCCATTGCCGAATGAACTTGTACTGCCGAATGAACGTAAGACCCTAGTGCCGAATGGTCTTGAACCTCCAGTGCCGAACGAACTTTGTGTCTGGACTTTGAGTGGAACTCCGGACTTATGTATGCTTGTTTGTTTATACTGTCGTTCTAACATCATGCTTTTTACTTTTGTGTATGCAGATAAATGTCTCGCAAAGTTGAAACTCGATCGGGCAAGAAGAAATCCAGGGATAGCGGAGAAACTTCTGCCGTGCCCCCAGCTCAGCCAGATCCAGCACAGCACGGACCCGCTCCGAGGTCACTAGTCGATGGGTATGGTCCCCAGGAGCTTCTCGTCTCTCCTCCTGATTGCTATCCTAGCTCTCTGAAAGAGGAGCAACTTGATGTCATATCCCGTTCCTTCGGGATTGACAGAGCGCTTATGTTGCTGCCGGAGGCTGGTGTCATGCCGTACAACCCTCCCGAGGGGTATTTTGCCTATAGCCGATATCATTGCATGTGTGGGGCCATTCCTCCTATCAACGCTTGGATAGTAAGCTTCACCACATATTTGAAGGTGGCTCCCTTCCAGCTTCAGCCTAACTCATATGCTATCCTGGTGAGCCTCTTTGTCATCTTCCAGAGGAGGTACGGGCGTCCTCCTTCTAACCGGGAAATCCGATACTTGTACAACCTGAGAGGCTATAAGAAGGGGTCTCCGTATATTAGTCTGGAGGCGGCCGTACCCTTCAAACCAGTTCTGGACTTGTATTCCAAGTTCACCATGTTCAAGAAGGAGTGGTTCTTCGTCAAGGACGATGCTGTTTCTTTCCGCCTTTTCACTTCCGGCTGTAAGATTGATTTCATTTATATTTTTCATGTGTTTTGACTGTAGTGTTTTTTCTGACATGCTTCTATTTCTGGCTAGCGACAGGTGGTATTGCAGTCGTGGAGGACGATTCCTTAGTGCGAATGGCTGCTGAACTAAAGGCTATTCCGGCACGGGACCGGTCGGCCTCTTTCTTGATCAGGAACGCAACCCTCTTGGAGTATAATTTGATCTTACCGCACCAGTCCGTGGTTAAGCAAAGAGACACGGCTGAGGAGAAGGCTGCTAAAGCTAAGGAGGGGGATAAGGTAAAGAGCGGTAAGAGGGAGCCTTTCGCAGAGCGTCCCGTGGTCGGGGGGAAGAAACTGAGGAAGTCCGATGGCCCTTCTCCAAGTACTTGCCCGATTGTCCCGGAGGAGGAAGGTGTAGAAGAGGAGGAAGGAGGCGAAGTTGGAGAAGGGTCGGAGGGTGGAGGAGATGGCGAAGGTCAAGGTGGTAGTGGTGTTGCTGCTCTAACCTCTGAACAAGACCTCGAACTGGATGAGGCTCTCCGTCGGGCCTTCGGGGAGTCGGAGGGAGAGTCGGAAACGGAGAAGGGAACGGAGAAGGCAAAGGAAACCGGCAAAGCTGTGGCTGGCACTGACCCATCCTCTAAGGGTTCCTCAGCTAGGGTGATTCCGGCGATGCAAGGTGAACTTTTGTCTTCTGCCGATTCTATTTTCGATAAGGACTTAGAAATTTTTTACGGTTCACTTCCGTCCTGGAATGAGATCCAGGACTTATTGCAGTATCCCACTCCTCCGCCGGGTTTGTATAACAGATGTGTCTCCTCACTTTTCTTTCTTTTTAACTTAGCACATTTTTTGAATTGCGGATTATTGTATGTTCGTAACACTTGTTCTTTATTCCAGGGGCAGGCCAGGCGGGTAAAACGTCGGATGTTCGACACCGCCTTGAACAATTTAAGTCGAGGAGAGCTTCCGCGAAACCTTCTACTGATCGCACTGGGGACGTAGTCAAGTACCGCCCTCTTCTTGGGGTCATCGAAGAGGGCATTCAGAAAAGGAAGCGGAGCCGTTCCTTATTTGAGTCTTCTTCTGCTTCGCAGCTTCCTACTCTGTCTCCCCCTACTCAGCCTCCTCGTGATACTACGGAGGAGAGCACGGAGCCCTGCCCCCCTCCTCCTCCTTCCAAGAGTTCTACTGTCATTCATATAAGGCGTCCCGATGTGCCTCGCCCCGTGCCTCGTGACCCTTTTGCCGGCCATCCTGATTTAGACCCAAGTTTTCGGGACATTTCATTCGATGAGACCACGGGCGAGCACCTACTTCCCCGCAACCCCATGGTAAGAGTGCTGGACGAGGCCAAATCTTTAGATCTTGATTTACTTACTACACGGGTAGTCACCATGGGGGATGAGGCCAAGGCTAATATCGACCGGGTGGCCGCAGAGACCAAGAAGTTAATGGAGCATCATGCTAAGTTGGTCAAGGCCGGGGAAGAGATCGGGAGTGCTAACATTCGGTTGAGGTTAAAGGTTGCCGATCAGGCCAAGCAACTCGCCGACCAAGCCATCCAGATTTCCCAGCATGAGGAAGCCTCCAAGCGTCTGAAAGAGACCATGGAGAAGGCCAGTAGGGCGGAATTACGGAAGATGGAGGTCGCTTGCAGGGAACGGATTAACATAGCTATCGCAACGGTGGATGAGGTTCGAAATGCGGATCTCGAGCGGGTAGAGGAGTTGTCAGGGAGGCTCGAGGCTGCGGAGATGGCTCAGGCCGAGTTGAAGGAGGAGATGGAGGAGATGAGGAGGTCCCTCAAGTTGAAGGAAGAGGAAATGAGGAGGTCACTCCAGGCTGACTGCTTGAGATACCAATCAGAGAGGGACGTCGCCATCACCAAGTTGCAAGCTTCCGAGGCCCGGGTGAGGGAGTTTGAGGAAAACGAGGGGATGATGGATGAGATGTTGCAGGATATGTACTTCCACACTTGGAAGGAGGGCGGCTTGTCTTGGATGGACGATTACCCTCGGGTCATGGCCAAGGTGTATCTCCAGGCTTTAGAGGAGGCCAGGGTGAATGCGGGTAAGGAAGGCGGAGAGGCTTTCAACTTGAGTGCGGTTACTGCTCAGTTCTCAAAGGAGGAGCAAGCGGCGGTGAAGGAGGGGATGCGGCTACTCGCTGCAGAGGAAGCGGGCGTGCAGTTGGATGATGAGGATCAAGCGGCGGATGCTGGTGAGTTATTCTTTTCCCTTTCTTTTCTTTTCGTGTTTTCATAACTTGATCGTTCGTTTAATGAATTCCTCTTCTGATCTGGACAGGTGGGACTTCAGATCCACATGCTGGGGGCTCCGATCCTGCGGCTAAGTAGGCTGGGGGAGTTGGTGATGGAGTGTGGATGCATCTGCCATCTTTTTGTTTCTTTTTTATCACTGTTCATGTTAGTCTTTGATATGCAACTGTAATAAAATTATTTGCAAAGAATAACTTCGCGTGATCTTATAATATAAGCTGATTTTGTCATGTTTAAATGTTGTTGCTATCTTTATGTGCTGTGTGAGAAGTATAATTATGTATATGCCTGTGATTCCACTTGTGTTTGATGTTAAGTTTTTGCTTGAAATATAATTTCACGTTTTGCAATGTCAGTGTATGAATAAGTTATAGTTACGCATTTATGTACAAGAGAAGAGAGTACCGCCCTTTATGTTTTATTCGCAGGCGGTAGCTTTGAGTGTCTTGTGTAACTGTTCACGGGTATAGCAGAGCGCCCTGCTACCCAGCACGCAGGCTTAGAGCCTCATGAGTGAATGCTTCCTATTTGGTTTCCTGTACTTTAGAGTTTGTTATACAGGATAGGAGAAAAATATTTAAATGAAATGGAAATATAGTAAAAGTAAAACTTCCAGTCACGGAAGGCCGTCGATGTGCTTAAGTTCGTGGCAAACGGGTTTTGTAGTCACTTTCCCTAGCTGTGGGTCTTGGAGACATTTGTCACCCATCTTACGCCTCCGCGGGGAGTTTTCTTTTTTACCACAGCCGCACTTAAGACACATCGGAGCCGAGATCGCGCACGGTAACTACCCGAACCATTATGGTCCGTAATCGTGGGTATTATTCGATTTACCGTGGCCGGCTAGCGTGGGTGCCGTTGGCCGTGAACTACCCCTGGCTGGCCACACCTTATGTTGGGGCTTAAAGTAGGTTCACAGTTACCGACGAGCCGAACGCCGTAATGAGCTGCCATCGGCTATAGTCGGCCTTTATGATGACTTATAATCGGCTCATTACAGTTGGCTTTGAGGGCAGGCGCGCAATGAGTTAACCCGCAGCAGAGGGATGCCGGGGCAAAAGAGTCTCATTGGCGAGTGCATAGAATCGTAGCGTACCTGTTAGGCCTAGTCCAGATGAGGCCGCGGTGCGTCTTGAGTGGAGATGCCATAGAATTTTGTTCAACAGAAAGGGATAACGCTTAACAAGTAGCCAAGACATAAAGGAACAAGTTAAAAAGAGACAAGATTTTTTAAAGTGGTTCGGCACGAAAATGCCTACGTCCACTGATTCTCTTTGTTAATTCACTTCATATGGGCAGTACAAGTTAAGAAAAGTATCGACGGAGGTGTCGGATGTTCCATGCCCTCTGGAACACCTCTCCGTCCACTGTTGACAAAATGTAAGCTCCGTTGTGGAGATCTTTGTGAATTACATATGGTCCGTCCCAGATGGGGTCCAGTGCCCCGGGGCGTGGAAAGATTCGCCTGAGGACAAGATCTCCTTCTTGTAAGCTGCGATGCTTGACTTTGGAATTGTATAGTGCTGCCACTTTTTGTTTGTGAGCTGCTGCTTTGAGTGCTGCATCGTTTCTCCTTTCCTCAATCAGATCCAAAGACATGAGGAGGAGTTCTTCGTTTTCTTCTGGGTTGTAGTGGATCCTACGGTGGGAAGGCACAATAGTCTCAACTGGGAGCATTGCCTCCGATCCATATGCCAAAGAGAAAGGAGTATGTCCCGTTGATGTTCTGAAAGATGTGCGGTATGCCCATAGTGCCGTAGGAAGTTCGTCCACCCAAGCGCCTTTTGACTTTTCAAGTTTCTTCTTGATTAGGGTTTTGAGAATTTTGTTGACAGCTTCAACTTGTCCGTTTGCCTGAGGGTAAGCTACTGATGAGAAGCTTTTATGAATTCCATGCTCTTGGCACCAGTCGGCAAATTCTTCGCTGTCAAATTGGAGTCCGTTGTCTGATACGATCTTGAGGGGGACTCCATACCTGCACAGAATGTTTTTGATCAAGAAGTTGATAACTTTTGCTGAAGATATTTTATTTAAAGGTTCCGCTTCCACCCATTTGGTGAAATAATCGACTGCCACTATAGCATATTTGGCTCCGCCTCGGCCCGTTGGCAGTTCGCCAATTAAGTCAATTCCCCATACGGCAAAGGGCCAAGGGCTGGTCATTTGAGTAATTTCGTTTGTGGGTAGTCGAGGGATTTTGGCGAACTTCTGACATCTGTCGCATTTCTTAACGAAGTCTAGGGCATCTTTGTTTAGTGTGGGCCAGTAATATCCATATCGGAGTATCTTTCTTGCCAAAGTCTGTCCTCCAGTGTGATCTCCGCATCCTCCCTGATGGATGTTTGTTAATATCTCCTTGGCTTCCCTTCCGGCGACGCATCTTAATAGGGGGCTAGAGAAGCCACGCCGGTAGAGGATGCCTTCTTGCATTGTGTAGTGGGGAACTTTCCTCAAGATCTTCTTGGCTTCGTCACGCCTGTCGGGTAGTATGCCATCTTGCAAATATTTCCGGATAGGAGTCATCCAGGTTCCTTCTTCGATTGCAGTTATCAGATTCGCTTGTTCGAAACTCGGGGCTAGCTGCCTTGAGATTACTAGTGCTCCGGGAATGGTGCTGTCCTTCATACTAGCTTGCTTTGCAAGTTCATCTGCCTCTTGGTTTTCTTCTCGAGGAATGTGTTTGATTAGATAATGGTCCAATCGATCGAGCAGCAGTCTGGTTTTCTTTAGGTATGCTGTGAGCCGTTCTCCTCGAGTCTGGAATTCTCCTAGTACCTGGTTTACGATAAGCTGAGAATCACTATGAATACATAAGGAATTGATCCCAATTTCTAGGGCCAGTTCCAATCCCGCTATTACTGCTTCATATTCAGCATCGTTGTTAGTGGCCGTGAACTCCAATCTTAATGCATAGTACAACTTTCTTCCCCTGGGGGTGACGATCACAATACCTGCCCCCGAGCCTTGTTCGTTCGATGCTCCGTCTACAAAGAGGTTCCACTTGATGTTTTTTGCTACTTCGGATTGTTCCTTGCCTTCGTTGGTAGTGAATTCGGCAATGAAATCAGCCATGGCTTGTCCTTTGATAGCGGTGCGGGGATGGTAGGTGATATCATACTGACTTAGTTCGATGCACCATTTGAGGAGTCGCCCAGAAGTGTCAGGACGATGGAGCACTTGTCTTAGTGGTTGATCGGTTAGAACCCTGATGGAGTGAGACTGGAAGTAGTGTCGCAGTTTCCGTGACGCGATCAATAAACAATATGCTAACTTCTCAAGTTTAGGATATCTGGCTTCTGCCCCCGTAAATCTCTTGCTTACAAAGTAAACCGGACGTTGTGTGCGGTCTTCTTCTCTTACCAAGGCGGCGCTTAGAGCATGAGATGATACAGCGAGGTATAGGTATAACACTTCACCTTCATTTGGAGTTGAGAGTACTGGTGGTCTCTGAAGGTGTTCGATTAGGTTGAGGAAGGCTTTTAAGCATTCGTCGGTCCACTCGAACCTCCCTTTGTCTTTCTTGAGTGCTTCGAAGAAAGGGACACACTTGTCAGTTGCCTTGGAAATGAATCTGCTTAGGGCGGCCACCTTTCCGTTTAGGCTCTGCATTTCTTTTCGAGTGGAAGGTATCCTTATTTCTTTTAAAGCTCGGATTTGTTCAGGGTTTGCTTCGATTCCTCTGGCGTGGACGATGAATCCTAAGAATTTTCCCGATGATACTCCGAAGGAGCATTTTAGAGGATTCAGCTTCATTCCATATCGGCGAAGTACCCGAAACATATCGTCCAGATGGCTTACATGGTCGTTGGCTTTCCTGGACTTCACCAACATGTCATCCACATATACTTCCATAGTACGTCCTATCAGTTCTGCGAACATTTTGTTGACGAGGCGTTGATAGGTAGCTCCAGCATTTTTGAGTCCAAAAGGCATGACTTTGTAACAATATAATCCGCGGTCGGTGATGAAGCTAGTGTGGTCCTGATCGGGAGCGTGCATGGGGATCTGGTTATATCCGGAGTATGCATCCATAAAAGATAGGAGTTCGTGCCCAGCTGTGCTGTCCACGAGTTGGTCAATTCGGGGAAGTGGGAAGCAGTCTTTCGGGCAAGCGTCATTCAGATTGGAGAAGTCAATACATGTTCGCCACTTTCCATTGGCCTTTTTTACTAGCACTGGGTTAGCGATCCATTCTGGGTAGATGGCTTCCCGTATGAAGTCATTAGCAAGTAGATTTTTTACTTCCTCATCAAGGGCTGCTGATCGCTCTGCCCCCATGCTCCTCTTTTTCTGCTTTACTGGTACCTTGGTGGGATCGATGTTCAACATGTGGCATGCTACGTCTGGGGAGATTCCTGTCATATCGGCATGGGTCCACGCAAATACATCTAAGTTGTGGCGGAGAAAGTCAATGAGTCGATCCTTCAATTCCGTTTTCAGCTGAGATCCGATTTTTAATAGTCTACTTGAATCATGCTTATCTACCGATACGAATTCCATAGCCTCTGCAGGCTCGGCGGTAGCCTCCTCCTCTTTATCCCTGGGGTCTAGTTCATTGAAGGGATCGCTTGTGTATCGAAGAGGAGGGGCTTTCTTTAGTTGCTATGCCTCCAAGCTTTTCATGCAGAGAGTAGTCTCTGCATCTTTTCCTTTATTCTTTCTGCGGTTATTGCGAAGTTCAGTTACGTAGCAGTCTCGGGCAGCACCTTGATCTCCTTCTACTTCTCCTACTCCGTTGTCTGTTGGAAATTTCATTTTCAGGCACCAGGGGGCTAATACAATCTGAAAGTCGGACAAGGCTGGTCTTCCCAAGAAAGCGTTGTAAGCCGAGTGGTTTTCTATTAGTACGAACGTTTGTTTTCGCACAACGGAGCGGGGATGACTTCCTATTTCGACGAAGAGGTCAAGTTGCCCGAGGGGCATTTTTGCATCTCCAGTGAAACCGTGCAGTGGTTTGTCACAGGGGGATACATCCTTCATTGATAACTTCATTTTGTCGAAAGCATGTTTGAACAGGATATTAACGGAGCTTCCTGTGTCTATTAGAATCCGAAAAACTTTAGCTGGACCGAACCAGGCAGAGATGACCATAGGATCCATATGTGGGTACTGTCTTCCTTCCAAATCACGCCTACTGAATATGATGTCGTCGTTTTCTTTTCGTTTCGGGTGGCGTTCCTCCGTAATGGAGTTAACATATCCTTCGGCATTTCTAAGCGACTTGCCGTACCTTTCCATCTCTGCCCAACTTCTGTCGGCAATGTGTGGTCCTCCTGAGATGGTAAGGACTACTATCTTCTCTTGACTAGAGCCACTGGTGTTGTGATTGTTGCGACTCCCTCCGCCTACTTCTGGGAGGGGTTGCTTTGAGTTCTCATTGGCAGGAGTTGGAGTCCTGTTCTGACTTTTCACATAACGTTCCAGTCTTCTTCTTCTAATGTGTTCTTCGATCAAGTCCCGAAGATGGTGGCATTCATTGGTGTCATGTCCGTGGGATTCGTGGAAGCGACAGAACTTTCCGGACTTGAGTGCGTTATCTGATTCTTTCTTGTGCGGGGGGCGCTTGTATCCGAGTTCGCCCTGAGTGGCTAGGTAGATGTTTTCGATTGTTTCATTCAAAGGAGTGTAGGAGTCAAATCTTGGCCCTGGTCGATATTGGCGCTTCTCACCCTTTCTGCCCCCAGCATTGTCTCTAGATTCATTTCTTCGAGCGTCCTTAGCTGCAGTGGGAACCTTGTCCTGAATTATCTTGCCTTGTTGCCCTGGCTGCCTCTCCGTAGCAGCGTCTTCAAGTCTCATATACTTTCCAGCTTCATGGAAGAAATCAGGCAAGGTAACTGGTTTTTCCTTAGTTAATCTTCTGGCAAACTTGGTGTCTGGATGCACACCACTACAGAGGGCCATTAGAGTGAGTTTTTCATCGGCATCTTGAACTGCTGCCGCTGCGGCGTTGAACCGTGTTAGATATTGTTGTAGCGTCTCTCCGGTTTTCTGTTTGACATTGGATAGAGAATAAGCATCCCTGGGTTGTTCCACATGGATGCGGAACTGGCTAATAAACCTTTCTTTTAACATCTCCCATGAGTTGATGGATCCTTGGGGTAGATGGCAGAACCAGGAGGTAGCTAGATCTGATAGGAATAGCGGAAAGCATTTACATAATACTCCTTCTGTTGCTCCACTCATGAGCATATGCTGGGTGTATCTCTGCAGGTGTACGATGGGGTCGGAAGTTCCTTTGTAAGGTTCCATGGTTGGCATTTTCCATTCCCGGGGAGTGATGGCAGTTTCGATATTTCGGGTAAAGGGACTGGTGACCCTAGCGCCTATTCCCCGGTCCCTTTGCTCCCGTTGGACACATTCTCTGAATAATCGTGCCATCCGCTCGTCAGAACTTGGAGCGGACAAAAATGAGCTCGGTTCTTCCCTGCGGGATCTATCTCGCCCAGATGACCTGTAGGGATGGTACAGTCTATCACCTCTAGCATTATCCAGTGGTTGTCTTTGGCTGCTTGGATGCACGCTAGGACCAGCTACAGTTGCCCCCTGCCTTGATCTTCCCCTGTGGGGTTCTGTTTCGAGCACATCCATGGGGTCAACTTCGGGCTGGGTTCTAGCTCGGCTCCGTTCAGCGGGGTTTCTATGATTAGGTGGCATGACTGGCTCAGCTACATCCGACCCTCGCCTGGTGCCTCCCCCGCTAGGTTCGGTTCCAAGGGCTTCCTCGAGTCGGAATTCGGGCTGAGTCCGGGCGCGGCCCCTATCATCGTTTTTCCTGTTGATAGCTTGTTCGAAGAGTGAAGACCTTTGTTGCCTCCGGGATCCTCCGGATTGGGATTCACCCCATGATTCAGTGTTGCGGTTGGACTCTTCAGCGTCCCTTAAGCGTGTCATGAGTTGGTCCACCAAAGTTTCTTGTTGGGATGTGAAGCGGTTAGTTACTTCAGCCACAACCCTGTCCAGATCTGCCCTAGTGATTGGTTGTTCCGTTGCGGGACCAGTTGGATTTTCCTGATTTTCATCTGGTACTGCTGTTGAAGTGGGCTGATCTGTGATTGCTGGATCTGGAAGGCTGCTAGTTGCGATGTTCTTTCCTTTGTTAACATCCCTTCTCTGTTTGGAAGGCATGATTTCTAAGCAACGAGTGATGTCGTTAGGAAAAAGGTTGAGTGGGAGAAGATGAAGTTTGAGTTCAGTTCTCAGTGAAAGCACCAAAAATGTTTGCACAAAAAATGGACAAACACCTCCAAGTCGTATTATTTTAGTTGAGTATGTGTGATTTTCAATGATTTTAGATGAGTATGTAAATATGAGAAAAGTAAGGGCTGAAATGTAAAAGACACGCAGATTTATAGTGGTTCGGCCAGAATGTGCCTACGTCCACTTTATATGTTATTATCTTTCTTCTTCCAGATTACAAGTACAATGCTTTGTATACAAGTGTATGAAAGTAGTTTGAAAGTTCCTTCCTTGCTTGAGCTCTCAAACTTGTCTGCCATTGTTGTACCCCTGCCCCTCTATTTATAGAATGAGGTAGGGGCAGGGGTCTTGGAGGTATATAGCTGCTGGTGGGCCCGGGCTGAAGCAATCTGGACTGGCAATCATCTGGTTCGGCGGAGGCTTCATTCGGCCGTGCTTGGAGAATGGTTTGGTCATGGTGGTTCGGTTGTGGTGGTGGTTTGGTTGTGGCTTGGATCGGTGGCGATTGGTCCGGTATCATCCTCGTTCGGTATTGTATTGGAGAGGCTGGTCCGGCATCATCTTGCTCGGCAGTGTATTGGAGAGGCTGGTCCGGTATCATCTTGCTCGGCAGTGTATTGGAGAGGCTGGTCCGGTATCATCTTGCTCGGCAGTGTATTTATGCCGAATGAGGAT